>RYFJ01000442.1:600000-763049 GCA_003991445.1 Oryza meyeriana var. granulata
AAGAATCTGCAAGAGTCTTCCCCCTGCTTCGATTCCCACCATCTAGAAGCCCTTCCACCTAGTTCAATACCCCAACTATGCCGAAAGCTCCATTTGACATCCCTAGCATGTCGGCTAGTTCATGGCCAAGATCTGATGCATGCTCAACAAAGTTGGCCCTTCTAGAGAAGAGGAAATACGTCTAACCGAAGGAAATCATCAACTAGCTCCCCGCCATCGGTGAGACAACCCTCTCTCTAGGTTCTGAAGAGATTGTGGTTTTCGCTTACTTTTTCAACTGCGGATTTGCTCTTGCCGCCTCCGATTTTCTTCGTGGCCTCCTGTTGACGCCGAAAATCGCCGGGTCCCGGTTCGGCGTCTGGGTGACACGCGAAGGCCTGGGAGATTTGCTTCACTCCAGTGCAGGTCCTAAAGTTTGAGGTTCGTAGGCGTGCCAGTCAATTTGACCCTGTAATTGACAAGGAGGAAAATGTTAGATCAATGAGCCAATCGGCTGGAAGCCGATCTGGACTCGCTTCATCAGCCGATTGCCGATGCACACTGCAGCACTTACACATCGGCTTAGGTCCGATGACGGCAAGAACAATAATGTAATAATAAACAAATGCCATGCTAGCCGATCATCGAAGGGATATTCGAAAACCGGCTATGAGCTAGATAAAATAAACAAGTATAATGCATAAATAAATCAAATAGATCCTAGCTGATCATGATCTAGTGTTACTGGTGTTGTTATGAAGGTATGCCAGCACCCGGGCCCTTGCTCCCAAGATTTTCGTCCGCTATCCGGGCCCATATGCTGGTCCTCACCTGGGGTCATGCCCGGGCCCTCACCTGGGGTCGTGCCCGGGAACCTGCTTGTACTTGTGCTTGGATTGACAAAATAAACCTATCGGCTAGCCCTTAACCGATTGTGACAATAATACAGGCAAGAACATATAATAAAATATGCAATAACGCAAATGATAAATAATTGGTAAACTAGCCGATTGCTTAACAAAGCAAGTACAGGATAAAACAATGAATGAATGTAATCGGCTTGAACAGGTAACTTATCGGCTAAGCACTCCGATAACACCATCGCACAACGCCATCGGCTTATTAAGAGTAAAGCTATTATCGTCAGTCTAGTAGATCGGACCTAACCGTTGCAGCACAGACCGATAATGATAACAAAGCCTCAATGAGCCGATAGATATAATGCGATCGTGATGAAAATAACTTACCGGCTATGCACTCCGATAAAACGCCTGCACACAACGCATCAGCCCAGCAGGATCGACTTATCACTAGCAGCTCAGTAGGTCGGACCTAACCGATGCAGCACGAACTGATGATAAATCGCTCCTAGTAAGTCGATACAGTCTGTGCACACGTGATGTGATATACCTAATCAATCTATGAGATCAAACTGAACTGATGCAGCCATAGATAAAGTAAATATATCGTGGTAAGCCGACTACCATAAACCAACTAGAATATCGGACCTAACCGAGGAAGTCCTAGCCGATTGGTAGTCGGTGTGACGAGACTTACCCTCTCGCAGGAGTTCGGACCTAACCGATGCAGCCCGGCTCGAGAAGCAGGATCCCGTCGAAGGGGTGGCGATGCGCCGAGTTTGTATTGATCGTTGTGATAGATTACAAGGTCCCCGGGCATACGTATATATACCCCGAGTTACATGAGTCCTTATAGGACACGATATATGATTTCCTATCTATAACAGAAAACGCTAACGAGGCCTGACCGGACACGAGGTCAAGTTTCCTAAAAAGAAATAAACCTTTTCCTAATAACTATAGTAATTAACTGCCACACGCGGTCTTCACGGCTCCTTCTCAGACTCGGTCTGCTTCTTGGATCAATTTCCATTATCCGACTGCAACCGTCCTCTTGACCGAATCTGATACAGGTCCTTACCAAATTTTGGCGTTAACACATGCCCCCCAATTTCGGAGTTCTTCTGTAGGATTCCGAAATTCTTCCAACTTTAGGCCTCTAGATTTCTCCCATACCGAGGCGGCCCAAGATAGCCCACTTGCCATAAATGTTTGAAACAGTGCCAACGGCCTCAATTCCCGCTCGGCTGTCATACCTTTATAAAACGCTTCGTCTTCTTGCCCTCTTTTTTATACTTTCACATCACCAGAGCACCACCGCTTCATCTTCCACATCCTCACCAAGCTCTAGCGAATCTAGACGAATTACTGCAGCCTCTTTTTCCGTCCGTCGACCCCTGCAACCTCTCCTATTTCCGCGATGGCAACAGCATCTGCAGTTCCTGAGGTAATCTTCTCACCCGATTATTTTTTCCAATCTGCAATCTGTACGAACCCAATTTGCCATGTTCTTCACCTGTTCTTCGTTGTGTTCTTGTCTACTGTAGCATCTTAGAGCCCAGATCTTGATTCCGGCCGCCGATTACCCCTGCTTTTTCTATCATGGCCCCATGGGCAGCGAAGATCCCACCGATTTCATCAGTGCCGAAACCCAACGCACTCCCTTCAAGAACTCGGCCATGTTGGTCAGTGACTGGACCAACAGCTTCAGGTCCTGGCCGAGCAGATTGCCCGGATGGAGAAACTGGTACATCAGAGTATCGGCTGCAAAGAGGATCTATTGGGAAGAATCTCACATCGGCCACTGCATCAACCTCTCCTTGGCCGATATGGAAAGGAATGAATCTCTGCTCGCATCGGCCTCGTACTTCTGGTCTGATGCTCTCAATGCCTTTCTGTTTGGTCATGGGCCGATGACCCCTACTCTGCTGGATGTGACCATGCTCACCTGCCTGGATACTACAAGCTACATCAATCCCTTCAAACTCCGGTTCAAGCCTGCCCACCGGCTTCAAACAAAAAACATTGGCGGCTGGTCTAGGTACATATCTCTTCACAACAAAGGAACTGGTCCGGTTGATGATCGGGAGCATGTCGCTTTTCTGAACTTGTGGTTAGAACGGTTCGTCTTTGGTGGCGCAACCCTCGGCCCGACGACCAACATGCAATGCCTAGCAGAGTGCTTGGCCGATAGGAAACAAATTCCGTTAGGGCACTATCTCCTTGGCGCCACCTACCAGCTTCTTCATCAGGTGGCAACTAAGCTATCGGCCGGCCAGCCCGTCGGCCACATTGGGGGTCCTTGGTGGTTCGTACAGCTCTGGCTTAATGTTTACACCTCCAAGGCCATCCCAGAAACTTCCCTCCTCAAGCAATCCTTCCCAGCTGATTACCCAGATGATCAAGACCCCATCTACCGCCGATGCATCTCTATGGGTGAGGCTGCATCGGCCCTTTCTGGCGGCAAGATATCCCCTGCTGAAGTTAGTCAATGGTTCAAGGGGTTTTATTATGGCTTTACCAGGGATGCTACTCTTTGGTTTGCTTACAATGACGCATCATCATTCGAGATGCCTTCCAACTTTGATCCACTCAAAGCTCTGAACGATGATCAATCTAAAGCCATATTCCTATCGGCCATCAGTCCTTGCCTGCTGCCAACCGGCTTTTCTTTGGGCCGAACTCAACCATCGTATGAGTTCTACCACCCATCAACCAGCTCTCGTCAACTCGGCCTTGGCCAGCTTCCGATCGGCCTGTTCTTCACCGACAAACTCCAGGCTCGGGGTACGGTCAGCAGCGCCCTGGAATATGATCGGCTGCGGTCTTTGACAGACTCCCTCCTGCTAGGCGCTGCCACCGAGGTGTACGTCTGCACTGCCAACACCAAGCTTTTTGTCCGATGGTGGTCGGAATGGAAAAAACATCTATTCTGCTTAGCGCCCACTTGTTATTGCTCCCGTCTGGACGCCGACTATATTGAATCTGACAACGAGGTAACTCTTGCAAGCTTCAAATATCATCCCCAATCGTCTCTGATCCTTGCTTTGCAGGCCGCCAGCGTCGAACCCCCATCAACAAGCAACAGCGGTCGGCCGATTCTGTACCAACCCTCATCAGCCGCTCCGAACTTAGGACGCGACGCTCCATCTCCATCGGCTCTTCTCAAGGTGCCCCGGCCGATGGGACAAAAGCGGAAGAAGCTAGCGCATCGCCCCTCTTTGAAGAAGCAGAAGACCGATGTCGATGCTGCTACCACAACGCCATCTTCTCCCCAGACCACATCGGCTCCTTTTTCCCCTCAGGTACGCGCCAAATTGAACATTGTTCCTCGATTTCTCATTTATCTTACCAGTTTCATTTTCAGTTTGAGTCATCGGCTCCAGAACCCCAACATTCTTCTGACATTCTTCCAAGCACCGAGCCGATAGCTTCTCCAGCTCCCCCTCTTTCAGCACCAAGTCCTCCAGCCATCAACGAGACTGCTTCTATTCCATCGGCTGACATCGGCCCCTCTGAAGAACAACCCACTCATCCCACCGAAGCCGATGTTACCCGATCTGCCGACGTCCTTCCTCAGGTAACCTTTGTCATGCTCGTACTTTGCTTCTAATCTCTTATTGATCACCTTTCCGATACCAATTTCGCAGTCCTTGACCGACTTGTTCTCCTTCGACATCGGTCAATATCTGGAGGCAGAAGAAACTACAGCCACCAGTGCAGCCTCCAAACCGTCCTTCTCAGCCGATGTGCGCGAGTATTTAACAAGCATCATCAGTCGGCTGGAAAATCCAATTGATGCACTGGTAGAAGACTGCGGGCCAATCCGAGCAAGATTTGCAGACATCGAACACCACCTGCCCGAAGAGCTCGTTGATGCATTGACTCCCGCAGCATACCTGGAGTCTCATAGGTTTAAACTTATCAAGCTCAAACAGCGTATAGCCGATCGTGCTGACCAACAGAAGATAGCCCAAGATATCCAAACCGATCGGCTATCAGCCCAGATAGACAAGAAAAAACTTGATGACATGGCAGCTGTCCCCCAAAAACTTCAATCCAAGCTAAATCAACTGAAGAGAAAGGAAGCTGATTTGCTGGGAGAACTTGAAAAAGTTCGCAAGGATCTCGAAGACACAAAATCCCAGCTCATCGGCCTGCCGCAAGCCATCCAAGATCAAGAAGTCAAAGTCGCAGCAGCAGTGCGCCAAGTCATCCATCGGCGCAAAAGCTTGAAAGTCATCCCAGGCTCTGATGAAGACGATATCCAGGCCATCAATGAAATTGATCAGATCCGTCTGCGCGCAATCGAAACTATCCGAAAGTTTTTGTAAGCCTTAAACCTTTATAACTGACGATTTTCCGGAACATGCCAATCACCCTTCTGCTGTCATGTAACCAGATCGGCTCTGCTACTCATCTCTCTCATCCCTGATAATTTTTTCGCTTATTTTAATCTAAAGGCGATACCAATTGATATCGGCTGTCTTTAGGCGACGTATAAAAACATCAGCTTTCCTAATTGCTTAGAAATCGGCTGTACTCAACCGATTTAAGAGTTGATCCAAACGCTAGGGTAGTATTTCTTGAGATATTTCCCATTAAGTGCTTTAGCAAACTCCGTCCTGTCAAGATCTTCTAATATATATGCGTTACCAGGCACACAGCGATTAATCCGATAAGGCCCTTCCTGTGGGAGCCATGGGCCCCGGGTACCTCACTACAAGCACATGGGCCACTCGGATAGAGGATGGGCCAGTTCATGTAATTAGAGATAAGATAGCACCCGGCAGGCTGTACCTTGTACAATAAGGAAACATAGCCTTAGTCGGATAGGATTCTATCTCTAATAAGGAAATCCCTTGGTCGTATCCGACTGGGATCCTTACCATGTACCCCTGTCCCCTAGTATATAAAGGGAGGCAGGGCGCCCTATGAGGGCAACCCGAGATCATAGATCACAAATCCACCTCAGAGGAATAACACCTCAACTGGACGTAGGGTATTACCTCACCTTGAGGGCCTGAACCAGTATAATTCCCTCGTGTTCCTCTGCAATCCACCGAATTCCAGTTCGCCAAGTACCCCCATAGTATTATTGCCGGTGCAAAGCATCGACAGTTGGCGCGCCAGGTAGGGGCCCGGCGAGTTCTTCATCAACAGATTCGATGGATCCCATCAACGGAGTCAGGAGCAACAAGTTCTCCAACGGAGACACCATCACCTTCGGGAGCCTTGATTTCGTCGCCGATCAACTCGGCAACCTTTCTTTGGCTGAGGCAGATCCGATCTCGCCAGCCGAAGAGCCAGCCGGCGTTGCGCCAGTCGGCCCCAGGGACGTCACCATCTCTTTCGACGATCTACTACGACAGTCCCTCACGTCGCCGGACATCGGGACAACTCTCTCCCTCGGCGTCCGACTCGCGCTAGGCCTTGAGCCAGCGCGGGTTAGGCCAAGAGGGGGAGAGATCGTCAATCTCCCGTACAGATTCGGCGACGCTGTGCATCCACAACCCGCGCAGCAGACCCGACCTCCAGCGATTCAGTTCGGACACGGTCATGAACCGTTTCAGATTGGATCTAGGGAGGTCGGAGTCGTCCTAACTCCGATAAACTACTCAGAGTCCGACACCAAGTCGGATGGTGGTTCGAGCATCAACTCGGACTCCACCTTGGCAAGCTTCCTCCTCCCCCGCGAGATCTTCATGGCTTCAACACCACCTTCCGAGGTGCGCCGACTGCAAGAGGAGCAGCATGAGGAGGCGCTCCGAGTGCAACAAGAGGAGGCCAACCGACAAGCTCGCAATGACGGGCTTCGACAAGCTGGGCGAGCCGCCCAGCAGCAGATCCTCCGAACCAAAGTCGGCGACCACGATGTCTTCGTCACGCCACAACAGAACGTCGTGGCCGCCGCAACTCTGCTGGACACGCTCCAGTTTGGGCCGGACCATCAGGCCACACCAACCATCGCCAAGATCAAGGCGATGATTACTGCTGCCGCCTGCCAGCAGCAAGAACAGTCAGGCAACACTCACGTACCGACCCGTCGAACGGGTTCTCCAGCGGCGGAGTCATCTGCATCAGCACGACGACGGGCAGCCGGCTCCAGTCGGCAGCATGAAGAATCCCGCCAAACAACACTCGGCAATACCAACTACGACAACCGGCGGCGTCACCAATACGACCGCCGACACGATCAAGACCTCCGATCGCGGTTACAACGCGATCTTCGCCACACTATAAATGCCCGGCGCGAAGAGCGCGAAGAGGATGAACGCCGCCGACTGGAGGACGAACGCGAGCGCTTCGGTCTCCACTACGAGCGACTACACCGCCAAAACCGAAGCCCGAGTCCTCACGATAATGAAGGCATCCCAGCCTTTACTCGGGAGTTACAGGACGTCCGATGGCCAGTCGGCTTTAAGCCTACCGGGATTGAAAAGTACGACGGCAAGACCAACCCAGAGTCCTGGCTCACCGTTTACGTCCTAGCAGTTCAAGCTGCTGGGGGCGACAGCAGAGCCATGGCAAACTACCTCCCAGTCGCGTTATCCGACTCGGCGAGGACATGGCTGACAGGCCTCCCAAGGCGGTCGATCGGTTCCTGGGGACAGCTCAGGGAGCGATTCATCGCAAACTTCCAGGGGACCTACGAGAGACCGGCTTCCGAGCACGACCTCTACCAACTGCATCAGAAAAAGTACGAGTCTCTACGGGAATTCATCAAAAGGTTTTCCGAGAAGCGCAATCAAATCCCAAACATCAAAGACGAGGTCGTCATCGCCGCCTTCCGCAAGGGAGTAAAAGACGCCCCGCTCATCGCGAAGTTCACTCGAAAGCCACCTTCCACCGTCCGGACTCTCTTCGACATGGCCAACAAGTACGCCGACTCAGCTGAAGCCGTCGCAGAGGCCTTCGACGAGAAGAAGGAGCCCCGACAAAAAGACAACAGGGCAAAAGCCGACAACGAGCAGCCTCAGAACAAGTCTGGCAGCCGCAAGCGGAAGTCGGACAACGAGGTGGCTAACATGGAGCGCAGTCGGTCACGGCCCCAGCGGAACAACGACTACCAGAAAGTCATGAGCGGGCCTTGCCCCTTTCACCCCAAGGGCCGGCACGCAGCCAAAGACTGCCACATGCTCAAGAAGTTTGCCTCCGAGCAGGCTTCATCATCTGCCGTCGGCGACAAGGACAAGGACAAGCCAGACTCGGGTCCGGCTGACGACTTCCAGGACCCCCAAGCCGAACTCAACCACATCTTCGGGGGGCCACTCGCGTACGAATCCAAGCGCAAACAGAAGCTATCAGCGCGGGACATTAACGCGGTCTCCACAACGGATGCCCCCCAATACTTGCGCTGGTCAGAGATGGCTATCACCTTCAACCGCGCGGATCACCCAGATCGGGTTTCCCACCCAGGACGATACCCACTCGTCCTGGATCCGGTCGTCAAAAATATTAGGCTGAAGAAAACCCTCATCGACGGAGGCAGTGCGCTCAACATCCTGTTCGCCAAGACTTTGGACGAGATGAGAATTCCTCGTTCAGAACTACGGCCGAGCACCGCGCCCTTCCATGGGATAATCCCCGGCTTGTCATCAACCCCACTCGGGCAGATAACCTTGCCGGTGACCTTCGGCACGCGGGACAACTTCCGCACGGAAAACATCTCCTTCGAGGTAGCCGACTTCGAGACCGCGTATCACGCGATACTCGGACGACCGGCCCTCGCCAAGTTCATGGCGATTCCGCACTACACATACATGGTGCTGAAGATGCCCGGGCCAGCAGGAGTTCTCTCCCTCCGCAGCGACGCTAAGCAAGCCTTCACCTGCGACAAGGAGAGCTGCGAGCTGGCTCAAACACAAGAAGCGGCAGTCGGGCGCGACAGCATTCGGCAAGCCGCTACATCTGAAGTCGATCAAGATCCAGTTCCGGCGAAAAAAGCAGCGAAGTCGGGAATTTCAGCAGTGAAGGAACAAGACTGTTTAAAGACATCTTTCATCACGCCGTTTGGAGCGTATTGCTATATCACAATGCCGTTCGGTCTGAAAACGCAGGCGCAACCTACCAAAGGGCTATTCAGCGGTGTCTGCACACTCAGATCGGGCGCAACGTGGAAGCCTACGTCGACGATGTGGTGATCAAGTCTAAATCCAGACAAGACCTCATTGACGACTTGGAAGAAACCTTCCAAAACCTTCGAAGATTCAAGATGAAGTTGAACCCGGACAAGTGCACCTTCGGGGTGCCGTCTGGGAAGTTACTCGGCTTCATCGTCTCGCACCGCGGCATCGAGGCTAACCCGGAGAAAGTCAACGCCATCAAGAACATGGCGCCCCCGACCAACCTCAAAGACATCCAGAAGCTGACAGGCTGCATGGCGGCACTCAGTCGGTTTATCTCCCGACTGGGCGAACGGGGCATGCCCTTCTTCAAGCTCCTCAAAAAGGCGGACACCTTTCAGTGGACCCCGGAAGCCCAGCAAGCCTTCGAAGACTTCAAAGAATTCCTCACATCACCCCCCGTGCTAGCATCACCCCTGCCCCAGGAACCACTAATGCTTTATCTGGCGGCAACAACACAGGTAGTCAGCACGTGCTGGTAGTGGAGCGATCCGAACAGGGTCATCTTCAAAAAATACAACGGCCAATCTATTTTGTCAGCGAGGTCCTGCCGACTCCAAAACAAGATACCCGCAGGTCCAGAAGCTGCTATACGGCCTACTCATCACAGTCCGAAAGCTGGTGCACTACTTTCAAGCACATCAAGTCACGGTGGTCACAGCGTTTCCACTCGGGATGTCCTTCATAATCGCGAGGCCACCGGCCGAATCGCTAAATGGGCACTCGACTGATGGCGTTTGACATCACCTTTCAGCCACGGACAGCTATCAAATCTCAAGCTCTAGCCGACTTCGTGGCCGAGTGGACAGAAGTTCAACTCCCAACACCAACAACAAAGCTAGAGTACTGGACAATGTACTTCGACGGTTCCTTACGGATCGGCGGTGCCGGGGCCGGTGTCATACTGACATCCCCCACTGGCGAAAAGTTGAAGTACGTACTACAAATCCACTTCCCGGCTTCCCACAACGTCGCCGAGTACGAGGCTCTCGTTCACGGGCTCCGCATCGCCATATCACTCGGCATACGTCGACTGGTTGTGCGCGGAGACTCCCAACTCGTGGTCAACCAAGTCATGAAAGACTGGACATGTCTCGACGACCACAATGGCGGCATACTGTCAGGAGGTCCGCAAGTTGGAAAACAAGTTCGACGGGCTGGAAATCACACACGTCCTGCGTCAATACAACGACGCGGCCGACGAGCTGCAAACATGGGATCCAAGCGAGAAGCGGTCCCGACTGGAATCTTCGTCGAGCAACTTATGGAGCCATCAGTCAAGAAGAAACCGGCACAAGAGCAGTCGGGAGGCGAGCCTACCCCGACCACCGACGAAGTGCTGCACATATGTCAAGACTGGAGGGTCCTGTTCTCAAATTCCTCCTGGACGATGAACTCCCAGAAGATCGCAATCAAGCGAGCAAATCAAGCGTCGAAGCAAAAGCTTCCTGCGAGTCGGAGAAGACCTGTACCGAAGGAGCGCATCCGGTGTCCTCATGCGCTGTGTCACCACCGAGGAAGGCAAGCAGATCCTGCATTCAATCCACTCGGGCATATGTGGCAACTACGCTGCATCCAGGACGTTAGTCGGAAAAAGCTTACCGGCAGGGATTCTTCTGGCCCACCGCAGTCACAGACGCCAAAGACATCGTTCGCAAGTGCGAGGGTTGCCAGTTCTTCGCAAGACAGACAAATCTTCCCGCCCAGGAACTTCCAGACTATCCCCATCTCTTGGCCATTCGCAGTATGGGGGGCTCGACATGGTCGGGCCATTCAAGAAAGCGCCAGGAGGGTTCACACATTTATTCGTCGCAGTGGATAAATTCACCAAGTGGATTGAGGCTAAACCTGTCGCAACAATCACAGCGGCACGAGCAAAGGACTTCATCTTGAGTATTCTATACCGGTTTGGGGTCCCTAACCGCATCATAACCGACAACGGCACTCAGTTCGCGGCAGGCCTGTTCCAAGATTTCTGCGACGACCTCGCATCAAGATCTGCTATGCGTCTGTGGCACACCCGCGGAGCAACGGGCAGGTTGAGCGAGCCAACGGCATGGTCTTACAAGGCATCAAGGCCAGGATATACGACCGACTACAACCATATGCGGGTCGGTGGGTACAAGAACTACCATCCGTTCTCTGGTCCCTCAGAACCACGGTTAGTCGGGCAACAGGGCAATCCCCTTTCTTCCTGGTCTACGGTACGAGGCCATTGCTACCGACTGAGATACAGTTCGGCTCTCCGCGAGTCCGGGCTTACTCCGAAGACGATTCCAACAGCACCCGACTGATCGAATTAGATCAGCTGGAAGAAGCAAGAGACGCCGCAACAATCCAGTCGGCAAGATATCTTCAAGGCCTGCGTCGCTACCACAATCGCAATGTCCGTGGCCGCGCCTTCTTGGTCGGGGATCTCGTTCTAAGGAAGATACAAACCACCAAGGACAGGCACAAACTATCCCCCATCTGGGAAGGGCCGTTCATTATAGCCGAGGTCACGCGGCCAGGCGCCTACCGACTGAAGACCAAAGACGGCGTCCTCATCACCAACTCATGGAATATAGAACAGCTACGTCCTTTCTATACCTGAGTTTTACTTTTTCCATGTGTACAGTTTTTCCTGACTCACTACGCCGCTTGTTCCAATCGAGTAGTGAGTCGGGGGCTGCATTTATATATGTGTTCTGTCAATAACATACAAGCTTATCTCACCTCGGTTATGAAGCCTTGCCACGACTGATGCGTTGGCCCGAGTATAGCATCTTCCTCTGAACGATTTTTATCAAGTTCTATCGAACTAACTCGGTGCATGCTACATGGTCGGGTAAAGCTAACGACAACCGAATAATAAGTTTGGCGGCACGACACATATTCACACATGATCGTATATGAAAGCATATGTATACACCGACTACAAAATATATTGCCTTTACAGACCCAGGTCTCGGGTAATCGCTTCAGCAGTCGGCTTCGCCTGTGAGATCAGCTCCAACGCTTCCTCGGGCGTCGTCTCCTCGGAAAATCCCTCCCCGATGGCCTCAATGTCCGCCCTCGGGTAAATGGACTTGGTCATTGCTAGGGTTTGGGCCACGCCGGCGGCAACCCGCTCGTCCGAGTACCTTTTCAGGGCACTCGGCGCATCCTCGAGACGCCCCATTATTTGAGGAATTCTGCTACAGCTGGTCCCCACTGAGCGGGGATCCACAAGGTCAAGGAGCCCCTTCACGGACCCGACGAGGGCCTCCCGTGACTCCCGGATTGACCTTATCTCCTCCGTGTAGAACCGGTACTGGGCCTGGACGTTGGCTCTCATGCCTGCCCAGATCGGCCGGCAAGTATGCTTGTCAGGATCGGCTACACGCAGGGTGAATAATGTATTGGCTGAGATCGCAGTCGAGTTGAGGACTTACTTTCGTAGTCGGCCTCCCACCCGGCCACGGTCTTCTCCAGTTCGGCCTTCTCCTTACCGAGCTCGACGACGGCCTTCTCCAACTCGGACTTCTCCCGGTCAAGCTCGGCATTGGCTTTTGTCAGGTCGGCCTTGACTCTTTCAAGCTCGGCCTTGGCTTCTTCGGCCTCCTTCAGCTGCGACTCCCTCTCCGCTTCGAGGTCTGCACCACAGATTAGCCAAGAGCTCAATCGCGCAGTCATGACGCCACCAAGCAGTCGGATCGACGTAACTGGATGATTACACCAACGGTCCAGTCGGGGAGATATGCTCGAGGATTTTACCTCTGACCTTCTCGGCTAAGACCCATGTCTCAGCCCTGAGCTGATCAGCGCCGCTCTTCAGCCAGGCCTCCCTACTCGTGTGACGCGCCTCCATCTCGGCCTTCAATGCCCGGAGCTGTTGTAATTCCGCGAGATGGGAGCCATCTCGACTAGGATCTCTGTCATCGCCTCATTGCGGTCGACGAGTTTCTACTCAGGACAAGGAACAAACCGACGACAGAGTCAAACATCAAGACAAGAAGATTGCTGGAGCTTCACTACGAGAATCATACCGCGACCCCTTGGGACCCATTGATGGCGGCACGAATCAGGCTCTCGCGCTCTCTCCTTGCGACGATTTCATCAAGTCTGAAGCTCTTCATAGTGCCGTCGCGAGTGGTCCACGAGAAGGTCCGGGGCATCACGCGTGGGGAGCTTCGATCCGAGGCAAATGTGGATCTCTGGTGGCGCGGGCAACGGCGACGATGGCGGTGACGACAACCATGAAGGCGACGGGGTCCCGGCCTCGGCATCGCCTTCCCCTACAACATTGGGACCGGATCGGGGGATCCGTCCCCTGCTTCCGCGACGTATGTGCCTCAGGGGCCGGGGGCCTCAGCCTCAACGGCCACCTCTTGGTCGACTGACGTAGCGGCCCTGTAGTCGGAGCCACCTCGGTTTCAGCAACCGGGCTGGCCATCGGCACAGCAGGTGTGCTTGCTGCTGCTGACTCGGCTGGGGTGGATTCATCAAGCGGGGCAGATGGGCCGACCTTTTTTGAGGTCGATATCGGCTCGCTTCCTGCACAACGAAGCAAGACATCAAGACTGTATTTCAACATACGACGACTACAGAATGCTCGGAGTAGCGCACCTCTTGGAAAACTTCAGCTTCCTGCTAGTGTGCCCGCTCCCCGCGAAGCGCTGGCATCGGCGCTTGCCCCGGACGGTATCGCCGACGGCAGAGGCATATCGGCCGGAGTCGGCCTCGACTCTGGTACGGTTGGTTCGGGTTCCTTCGCCCCAATCGGCCTCCGCTCTGGTTGGTCCCTTGGCGGCGCTGTTGCTGGGCATGACAACGTCGAGCCCAAGCCAGCTGCTCTCAGCCTGGGACTCGACCGCGTAGGCGTTGTGGCAGCGGTGTCTTATCTTCAAGCTACCGCTCACGGCACGCGCTGTCATGGCCCCTCGCCCGATATAAAATTGGCTTTTTCCCCGCTCTCTTGGAGTCGGGTTGGGCATCAGAGGGACTCCTTGGCCTCTTCTTCGACGCGACCGCAGACAATGGGCGAGAATCTTCATCAAATTCCTCATGCCACTACAAGCAAGTCGACAAGATACCATCATGCAAGGTTGAACAATCATCGTTCCACAGGCGTTCACCACAGAAGAAAGTACAATTTACCTTGGTCCGCGGCCGGATGAAGCTATAGGCAGCAAACTCGGCGGTTATCATCTTCGTGGCAACGACCCCTTCTGAGAAGTAGCCGAACAAGGTATCGGTTACTGCCCCTTGTCCGCTGTCTCGCTGCTCACCCGGTCGGGATCGTGCTTACCTCTGAAGGCCCAGCCGAAAGCACTTCTCAGCTTCAGCGGCTGGACGCGCCTCGTCAGGAAACGACGAGCCACCCAGGCCCTGTCAAGCCGGCCCTCTTGAGGTCATCTATCTTCGTTAGCAATATGTGTGCCTGGCCCAGTTCTTCAAAGGTTGGCTCCGAAGACCAGCTTGGCAAACACCACCGGCGGCATACCAGTAAATGGGGCAAGGAAGGAGCCAGATTGGCGCAGTAAAACCACTCCTTGTGCCAGCCCTTCAGAGAAGATTTCAAGGGCAAATCGATATATGTTTTCTTCCCATCACTCCTTAGTTGAAGACCAGCCCCCCCAATCACACTGATATTACTCTTGGAAGGCTGGGGCTTGACATGGAACAAATGTCGGAAGAGGATGAAATGGGGCTCAACACCCAGAAAGCACTCGCAAAGGGTAACGAATATGGAGATCTGAAGAATCGAGTTGGGATTTAAATGCACCAACTCCAGCCCGTAGAAATCAAGGATGCGGCGGAAGAAATCAGACGACGGAAGACACAAGCCCCGATCAAAGAAAGAGGCGAAAACTACCGTTTCACCAGGCGGGTTGGGGCTCGACTCATCCCTCGCCGACCGCCAACGGATCACTTCTTGGCTGGGCAACTTCAGCTCGCTCTCCAGCCGTCTCAGCTTCACCGAGCCGCAATCCGAGATCGGCCAAGAACTCCCTGGCGCCACCCGCAGGATTCGTCACCTTCGGCATGACTGGAGGCGTTGAGATTTGGGGGAAGGCAAATCGGGGGCTTGGAATAGACGAAGAGGATTGAAATCGCCCGAGTCCGGGTGGGGAACGGCTGCTGCTAACCCTAGCCGGGCGGGAGGCGAAAAGCTAGGCCGAAGGTGGAAGATGAAGAGATTGGTTGCTTTGGGGAAGACGATGGAATCTTTTTCTCTCTCCCCATCCTTTATAGCCTGAACTGACTAGATGGACCCAGGCCCACACGGTTGGTATTGGGCCGACAAGATATGAGTTCCTACAGTAGCATGCTCCATGTGGGCCGCCCGCAGGCTGAGTTGAAATAATAGCGCTGGTGCTACTCACAGGAATCGATGAGGTAAACAGATATGCTTCATGAGAGCCTTACTGCTAAACAAATATGTTTGGGTATCTGTCTTATCCACCAGGTCTCGAGGATATATCCTTACAAGGATCACAAGCTGGTCTTCATTAAAATTGGGGATGCAGGTATCTCTCTCGAGCACACCTAACCACGCGATGGATTTATTTTTCATAAAGTGGTACTCGGCCAACATGCGTGGCTATCAGTTGCCATGAGCGACATTATTCCAGCCGACATGACGCTGAAGAGTCTAACTCTCGAGTAGTGCACTGCTCGGGAGAGACTATAAATTTATCATTCCCGCTGACATGATGCGGATGAGTCTAACTTCTGGGTGGGACGCCACTCGGGAAAGACTATAAACACTCCCTTTCCAGCTGACATGACGCTGAAGAGTCCCATATACGAGTAGTATCCTACTCGGCGAGACTATAAACACACATTCCGACTGACATGAAGTCGAAGAGTCCTATATACGAGTAGCCTCCTACTCGGCAAGACTATGAATTATATTCCGGTTGACATGATACCGAAGAGTCTCATATACCAGTAGTAATCTACTCGGGAAAGACTTCCAGGTTAAAGATCTTTGACTTTATGTTTAATTGTCTTCACAATTAAGCACAAAGTCGGGGGCTACACCTAATAGGTGCGCCTATTCGGCGCACACTATTCATATATTTACATGAAGCCCTTCATAGCCTCGCTGCCAGCTGACATGAAGCAGGACTCGGGAAGACTTACTCGGACAAAGAGTACTCGGGAGCATCGCACTCGGGTAACCTTCACCGTGGAGGATGAGCACTCGGCGTCAGCTGTGACTCAACTATGAAGGTCTCAGGGGCTACTGTGGAGCCATGGGCCCCGGGTACCTCACTACAAGCACATGGGCCACTCGGATAGAGGATGGGCCAGATCATGTAATTAGAGATAAGATAGCACCCGGCAGGCTGTACCTTGTACAATAAGGAAACATAGCCTTAGTCGGATAGGATTCTATCTCTAATAAGGAAATCCCTTGGTCGTATCCGACTGGGATCCTTACCATGTACCCCTGTCCCCTAGTATATAAAGGGAGGCAGGGCGCCCTATGAGGGCAACCCGAGATCATCGATCACAAATCCACCTCAGAGGAATAACACCTCAACTGGACGTAGGGTATTACCTCACCTTGAGGGCCTGAACCAGTATAATTCCCTCGTGTTCCTCTGCAATCCACCGAATTCCAGTTCGCCGAGTACCCCCATAGTATTATTGCCGGTGCAAAGCATCGACACATATACCAACTGATACGGCGGTACCCGAGTAGACCCGTGGCATGCCATCTGATAGGCCCATAGTGAATTGGCTAATGTAGAATGCCATCGCCGCGGCTGCTCATCAATTTTCCGCTTAATCAACTTGATCAAACTCTTGTTGGAAGCTTCTGCTTGCCCATTGGCTTGAGCATAATAAGGCGATGAATTTAATAGCTTGATTCCCATACTGGCAGCAAACTGTTGAAACTCATCAGAAACAAAAATAGACCCCTGATCAGTAGTTATCGTCTGAGGAATTCCAAACCGATAAATGATATGCTCCTTGACAAATTCGATCGCTTCTTTGGACGTGACCTTCTTCAAAGGAATCGCCTCCACCCACTTGGTGAAATAATCCGTTGCTGCCAATATAAACTTATGTCCCTTACTTGATGGAGGAAAAATCTGGCCGATCATATCAATTCCCCATCCTCTGAACGGCCACGATTTGATGATAGGATTCATAGCCGATGCCGGTGCCCGCTGTATATTTCCAAACTTCTGACAATCTTGACATCCTTTACAATACCTAAAGCAATCTTCCAGCATTGTCGGCCAAAAATACCCTACTCTTCTCAACAACCACTTCATCTTATGAGCCGATTGATGAGTCCCATAGATGCCTTCATGCACTTCACACATAACCACCTTGGCTTCTTCCAAATCCAAGCATCTAAGCAAAACTCCCTCAAACGTCCGATAATACAACTCCTCATCAAGCAGCACATATTTAGTAGCTTTATATCGAATCCTCCTAGAAACAGACTGCGACGGATTTCGTAAGTAATCAATTATCTCCCGTCTCCAGTCATCGGCCTTGTTCTGGACATCAATATCGGCTATCTCTACCTCAATCTGCCTATTCAGCCGATATCCTGAAGCAATCTGTGCAAGATCATTGGCTTCCAAATTCTGCTCTCTGGGAACATGATTTATTGACACCATCTTGAAATCCCTCAACAACTCCATGCATTCTTCATAATATAACCTCAAAACATCATCCCTGCACTCATATTCTCCAGATAACTGTTTGATCACCAACAAAGAATCACCAATAATCTCTATAATATCGGCCCCGATCTCCTTCAACAGTTGAAGTCCTTTCAGCACTGCCTCGTACTCCGCCTGATTGTTAGTCCGATAAGGCTTAATTGTAAAAGCAAACTCAAAACTTGCCCCCCGAGGCGATACAATAACCAAACCGATACCAGATCCATGCCTGCAAACCGATCCATCAAAAAATAAGACCCATGGGATCGGCTCCACATAATCTTCGTGAGACCCCCTGTGCTGGACAACAAAATCGGCCACTGCTTGTCCTTTGATTGCTTTAGCCGATTCGTACCTCAAGTCAAACTCTGTCAAGGCAAAAACCCACTTGCCAACTCGCCCTTTCAAGACTGGAGCCGACAACATATATTTGACCACATCGGCCTGGCAAACTACTGTACATTCAGCCGATAGGATGTAATGCCTCAACTTTGTACACGAGAAATATAAACACAAGCATAACTTCTCCACCGCTGGATATCTCGTCTCAGCATCCAAAAGTCTCCTACTCAGATAGAACACAACTCGCTCTTTGCCTTCAAATTCTTGGATCAAAACAGAACCGATGGACTTCTCATCGGCCGACAAGTATAATCTGAACGGCACTCCTTCCTGCGGCGGAATCAAAACAGGCGGGGAACTAAGATAATTCTTGATCTCGTCAAACGCCTTCTGCTGCGCTGCCCCCCACACAAATTCTTGATCGGCCTTCAACTTCAATAACGGCGTGAAAGACTCAATTCTTCCTGATAAATTTGATATGAATCTTCTCACAAAATTAATCTTGCCGATCAACGATTGCAACTCTGTCTTATCGCTTGGTGGCTCTGTAGTCTTAATGGCTCTGATACTTCGCTGACTAACTTCAATCCCTCGCTCATGAACCATAAAACCCAAAAATTGCCCAGCCGATACACCAAAAGCACACTTGTTGGGATTCATTCTTAGTCCGTATTTCTTGGCCCTCTCCAGCACTCTTCGTAAATCGGCTATATGGCTTTCCCCACTTTTAGATTTAACCACCACATCATCAATGTAAATTTCCACCAACAAACCGATGAAGATCATGAAATATATAATTCATCGCTCTTTGATAGGTTGCACCGGCACTTTTTAATCCAAAAGTCATTACTACCCACTCATACAAACCGATAGCTCCAGGACATCGGAACGCAGTCTTGTGTATATCCTCTTCGGCCATGAAAATCTGATTGTATCCTGCATTGCCGTCCATGAAGCTGATAATCTTGTGGCCTGACGCTGCATCCACCAACAAATCCGCTATCGGCATCGGGTACTCATCCTTGGGGGTAGCTTTATTTAGATCCCGGAAATCAATACATATCCTCAATTTCCCATTTTTCTTCTCCACCGGGACGATATTAGAAACCCACTCAGCATATCGGCACGGCCTTATGAACTTGGCATCGTACGACCTTGTGATCTCCGCCTTGATCGGTTCATATAATTCTGCCTTGAATCTTCTTGGAGCCTGCTTGAATGGCCGATACCCTGGTTTAATAGGTAGCCGATGTTCAACAATCGATCGGCTTAATCCTGGCATCTCATGGTACTCCCAGGCGAAACAATCCCGATACTCCTTCAACAATGCTATCAATTCTTCTCGTAGCTCAGGACTTAATTTTTTGCTTATATACGTCGGCCTTGGTCTATCTCCTGGTCCTATATCAATCTCTTCCAAATCATCAGCCGACGTAAATCCTTGCCCCAATTTCCCCTCGAAGTCTTCAATGGAGCCCATCAGAGTAACAATTCAGAGCCGACTTGCTGTATCGGCTGTACCCCCTGGCTAGTGACCTCGAGGTAATCTCCTTCCCATGCTGTTCCGGATAAGCAGTCAACACCGTCGGCTTCCCAGACTGGTAGATCGGTCATCGCGATGTTGGTCGACCGATCTGCTAGAACCATCTCGACTTGATCTCCCTGCCACTGTATTAGACATTGATGCATTGTCGAAGGCACGCAACAGTTCGCATGAATCCAGTCCCTGCCGAGAAGTAAACTGTATGACCCCTTTCCATCGATGATGAAAAATGTGGTGGGCAATGTCTTGTTCCCTACTGTCAGCTCCACGTTTAATACGCCTTCCGTCTCTGATGAATTCCCACCGAAGTCTTTTAGCACCATATTTGTCTTGATCAGATCTTCGGCAGTCTTTCCCAATTTCCGGAACGTAGCATGAGGCATGAGATTAACCGCGGCTCCTCCATCAACCAACATCTTTGTCATCGGCTTCCCATTTACGTATCCCTTGATGTATAACGGCTTTAAGTGCCGATGCTCTGACTTCTCAGGTTTATCAAATATAGCTTGATCAGATTGCAACGTTAGTTGAGCGAAAACCTCCTCATCTCCTTCTTCATCTGATGAAAGCGCTTTATACTCCCGAGGCAAAAAGAACACCATATTTACCGGTGCTGATACGTCCTCATCGTCCTTCTTCTTCACTTGCCAAACTTGCCTAGTCTTTTTGGGACGATGATCAACCTCTCCCTGATCTTGACCCTGTTCTTCCTGTTGCTCTCGGTGCCGTAACCGCTGTGCCCTTCTCTTCTGATTTTTCGTGAATATCCCACTAGGGCACCATTGAGGATTCTAGACTTGCTTCCCACGTACTTCCTCTTCATCTTCTTCAAAGAACTCTTCATGGATCGGCCCCAATCGGCTATGAACTGATGTTCTTTTCCCAGGCGACCGATCCCGCGAACAATCCTGCTGGCGATCATGCCTATTTCCTGTACCGCTGCACTCGGGGCAATTTTCAGCTGATGGCAATCTCATCCCTTGATCCCAGCAGAAACGAAAAAACGGGCAGTCCCAATGCGGATTATATTGTTCCGGTCCATCCCCCTGTTCATCGTACCTTGAGTACTTCTCTATCATACCTGATGAAGTAATCCTCGATTTACTCTGACGTTTTCCTTCATCGGCTTGAGCCCTGGACGATGACCCCGCATAGACCATGTTTACGGGGAACGGGTGCCCATCTATCTTCATTGGCTTTTTATCTTCAAACTTGATTCGTCCTTGCTCAACAGCCAGCTGAATTTGTTGCCGAAAAACCTTACACTCGTTAGTATGGTGCGATATCGCGTTGTGCCATTTGCAATACTTCTTCTTCTTTAGTTCTTCGGCTGATGGAATCACGTGGTTTGGCGGCAATTGTATTTGCTTTTCCTGCAACAACAAATCAAAGATCTTATCGGCTTTGCTCACATCGAAATCATATCGTTCCTCTTTGCCGACATCTTTGACCCATGGGCATGATACTGACTTCTTGTTCCTGGCCCACTCCGCCAATCCAACCTCAGCGTCGGATTCCTCATCATCTGAATCTGTTGAATAGACCTGAACCTGAGCAACTCTCCTCTGGTACTTGTCCTTTTTCGCCTCTTGAAATCGGCTTTCATGAGCCGATACCTTCTGTACTAGGTGCGACAAAGATTCGAACTCTTGAGACGAAAACCTTTCTCTGATTGGCGCCAAGAGTCCCTGAAAAGCTAGATCGGCCAGATGCCCATCGCTCAGGTTTAAACTATAACACCGGCTTCTGATATCCCGAAATCGCTGAATGTATTCCGGTACTGTTTCATCTGGTCGCTGCTTAACCGATGTCAAATCTGACAGTCTCAGCTCGTGAATCCCAGCGAAGAAATATTTGTGAAACTGTTTCTCCAGATCGGCCCACCCCCGAACAGAATTCGGCGGTAACGAGGAGAACCATGTAAAAGCCGACCCAGATAGTGATAGGGGAAAAAACCTAACCCTTAGGGCCTCTTCAGCCGATGCTTCCCCGCACTGCGCCAGGAATCGGCTGACATGTTCTACTGTAGATGTGTTGTCCTGCCCTGAAAACTTAGAGAAATCCGGGACCCTGTATCGGTGTGGCAACGGAACCCTGTCAAACCACTCAGGATATGGGTGCCGATACATGAACGCTTGTTCCTTGGGCTTGATCCCGAACTGCTCCCTTACTATTTCCTCAACCCGTGCCGACAAATCTTCCTCTCTTGCATTCTCCTGTTGATACTGCTGATACTGTATCGGCGGGGTTGGTTGCCGATTCTGTCTGTGATACTCCCTCTGGTAAGTACCTGGATCGGCTCCTCCTCCCGGATAGTTCTGCTGGTATCCCCCATAATAAATAGATCGGTGATATCCAGGAGGGATATCCTGTTGCCCCCCGGCCTGGTTTTGCGTGAACAAGTGTTCTGGTATATCCTTGCTAATGTTGTAATTAACTTGGCCTGGCTCTATCTTCGGTGGGAGAAAAACAGGACCCCGAGTTGGCTCTTGGGCAATCGATCCATCAACAGTCTTCTTGATAAGGTTATGCAATGTATTTACTAAGACCCCTGACTGATTGATGAGTGCGTGGTGCACAGCCTCGTTGACCATCTCCTGTAAAGGCTTGATTGGTGGACTCTCAGGTTGTGTGCGGCTCGATTCTCCTACCAGTACTGGTTTTGGAAACTGAGACTTCTGAATCGGCCCTTGTCTTGTCATACTGAAGGATTCTAAACACAGCTTCTGGAAATTTGTCATGGTCTGTTCAGCTTGCTGTTTTTGTTCTTCAGTTAGATCTTCCATGGTGACCGAAATTACGTTGTCCGTCTTGACTTCTTTTCCAGCCATATTGAAATCTTGATTGAAACAATGTTTGTTGGAATTCTGGCTTAAAACTTCGTGTCCCACCGGGCGTGCCAAAAGCGTGTTGACGCCGAAAATCGCTGGGTCCTGGTTCGGCATCTGGGTGACACGCGAAGGCCTGGGAGATTTGCTTCACTCCAGTGCAGGTCCTAAAGTTTGAGGTTCGTAGGCGTGCCAGTCAATTTGACCCTGTAATTGACAAGGAGGAAAATGTTAGATCAATGAGCCAATCGGCTGGAAGCCGATCTAGACTCGTTTCATCAGCCGATGGCCGATGCACACTGTAGCACTTACACATCGGCTTAGGTCCGATGACGGCAAGAACAATAATGTAATAATAAACAAATGTCATGCTAGCCGATCATCGAAGGGATATTTGAAAACCGGCTATAAGCTAGATAAAATAAACAAGTATAATGCATAAATAAATCAAATAGATCCTAGCTGATCATGATCTAGTGTTACTGGTGTTGTTATGAAGGTATGCCAGCACCCGGGCCCTTGCTCCCAAGATCTTCGTCCGCTATCCGGGCCCATATACTGGTCCTTACCCGAGCTCATGCCCGGGCCCTTACCTGGGGTCGTGCCCGGGAACCTGCTTGTACTTGTGCTTGGATCGGCAGGATAAACCCATCGGCTAACCCTTAACCGATTGTGACAATAATGCAGGCAAGAACATATAATAAAATATGCAATAACGCAAATCACAAATAAATGATAAGCTAGCCGACCGCTTAACGAAGCGAACACAGGATAAAACAATAAATAAATGTAGTCGGCTTTAACAGGTAACTTATCGGCTAAGCGCTCCGATAACACCATCACACAACACCATCGGCTTATTAAGAGTAAAGCTATTATTGTCAGTCTAGTAGATCGGACCTAACCGTTGCAGCACAGACCGATAACGATAACAATGCCTCAATGAGCCGATAGATATAATGCGATCGTGATGAAAATAACTTACCGGCTATGCACTCCGATAAAACGTCTGCACACGATGCATCGGCCTAGCAGGATCGATTTATCACTAGCAGTTCAGTAGGTCGGACCTAACCGATGCAGCACGAACTGGTGATAAATCGCTCCCAGCAAGTCGATACAGCCTGTGCTCGCGTGATGTGATATACCTAATCAATCTATGAGATCAAACTGAACTGATGTAGCCATAGATAAAGTAAATATATCGTGGTAAGCCGACTACCATAAACCAACTAGAATATCGGACCTAACCGAGGAAGTCCTAGCCGATTGGTAGTCGGTGTGACGAGACTTACCCTCTCGCAGGAGTTCGGACCTAACCGATGCAGCCCGGCTCGAGAAGCAGGATCCCATCGAAGGGGTGGCGATGCGCCGAGTTTGTATTGATCGTTGTGATGATTTACAAGGTCTCCGGGCATACGTATATATACCCCGAGTTACATGAGTCCTTACAGGACACGGTATATGATTTCCTATCTATAACAGAAAACGCTAACGAGGCCTGACCGGACACGAGGTCAGGTTTCCTAAAAGAGATAAACCTTTTCCTAATAACTATAGTAATTAACTGCCACGCGCGGTCTTCACGGCTCCTTCTCAGACTCGGTCTGCTTCTTGGATCAATTTCCATTATCCGACTGCAACCGTCCTCTTGACCGAATCTGACACAGGTCCTTACCAAATTTTGGCGTTAACACCTTGCTGGTGACCTTCGGCACGCGGGACAACTTCCGTACAGAAAACATCTCCTTCGAGGTCGCCGACTTCGAGACCGCGTATCACGCGATACTCGGACGACCGGCCCTCGCCAAATTCATGGCGATACCGCACTACACCTACATGGTGCTGAAGATGCCCGGGCCAGCAGGAGTCCTCTCCCTCCGCAGTGACGCTAAACAAGCCCTCACCTGCGACAAGGAGAGCTGCGAGCTGGCTCAAACACAAGAAGCGGCAGTCGGGCGCGACAGCATCCGGCAAGCCGCTACATCTGATGTCGATCAAGATCCAGTTCCGGCGAAAAAAGCAGCGAAGTCGGGAATTTCAGCGGACTCTGACACGAAGAAGATCCCCCTGGACCCTTCCGACCCCTCTAAGACTGCCTTAGTCGGGACCGGACTCGACCCCAAATAGGAAGACGCGCTCGTCACCTTCCTCCAAGCCAACAAAGATATCTTCGCGTGGAAACCGTCCGACATGCCGGGCGTACCAAGGGAGGTGATCGAGCATGCCCTACACGTAAAGCCAGACGCCAAGCCGGTCAAGCAACGGCTGCGGCGCTTCGCTCAAGACTGCAAGGACGCTATCCGGGAGGAAATCACCAAGCTCCTCGCAGCCGGCTTCATCAAGGAAGTCTACCACCCGGACTGGCTGGCCAACCCAATCCTGGTCCGGAAGAAAAACGGTAAATGGCGCATGTGCGTCGACTACACCGACCTCAACAAAGCATGCCCCAAGGACCCATTTGGTCTTCCCAGGATAGATCAGGTGGTTGACTCCACGGCGGGGTGCGACCTACTCAGTTTCTCGACTGTTACTCGGGATATCATCAAATTAGCTTGAGGGAACAAGACTGTTTAAAAACATCTTTCATCACGCCGTTTGGAGCGTATTGCTATATCACAATGCCGTTCGGTCTGAAAAACGCAGGCGCAACCTACCAAAGGGCTATTCAGCGGTGTCTGCACACTCAGATCGGGCGCAACGTGGAAGCCTACGTCGACGATGTGGTGATCAAGTCCAAGTCCAGAAAAGACCTCATTGCCGACTTGGAAGAAAACTTCCAAAACCTTCGAAGATTCAAGATGAAGTTGAACCCGGACAAGTGCGCCTTCGGGGTGCCATCTGGGAAGTTACTCGGCTTCATCGTCTCGCACCGCGGCATCGAGGCTAACCCGGAGAAAGTCAACGCCATCAAGAACATGGCGCCCCCGACCAACCTTAAAGACGTCCAGAAGCTGACAGGCTGCATGGCGGCACTCAATCGGTTTATCTCCCGACTGGGCGAACGGGGCATGCCCTTCTTCAAGCTCCTCAAAAAGGCGGACACCTTTCAGTGGACCCCGGAAGCCCAGCGAGCCTTCGAAGACTTCAAAGAATTCCTCACATCACCCCCCGTGCTGGCGTCACCCCTGCCCTAGGAACCACTAATGCTTTATCTGGCGGCAACAACACAGGTAGTCAGCACGGTGCTGGTAGTGGAGCGATCCGAACAGGGTCATCTTCAGAAAATACAACGGCCAATCTATTTTGTCAGCGAGGTCCTTGCCGACTCCAAAACAAGATACCCGCAGGTCCAGAAGCTGCTATACGGCCTACTCATCACAGTCCGAAAGCTGGTGCACTACTTTCAAGCACATCAAGTCACGGTGGTCACAGCGTTTCCACTCGGGGATGTCCTTCATAATCGCGAGGCCACCGGCCGGATCGCTAAATGGGCACTCGAGCTGATGGCGTTTGACATCACCTTTCAGCCACGGACAGCTATCAAATCTCAAGCTCTAGCCGACTTCGTGGCCGAGTGGACAGAAGTTCAACTCCCAACACCAACAACAAAGCTAGAGTACTGGACAATGTACTTCGACGGTTCCCTACGGATCGCCGGTGTCGGGGCTGGAGTCATACTAACATCCCCCACTGGTGAAAAGTTGAACTACGTACTACAAATCCACTTCCCGGCTTCCCACAACGTCGCCGAGTACGAGGCTCTTGTTCACGGGCTCCGCATCGCCATATCACTCGGCATACGTCGACTGGTTGTGCGCGAAGACTCCCAACTCGTGGTCAACCAAGTCATGAAAGACTGGACCTGTCTCGACGACACAATGGCGGCATACTGCCAGGAGGTCCGCAAGTTGGAAAACAAGTTCGACGGGCTGGAAATCACACACGTCCTGCGTCAATACAACGACGCGGCAGATGAACTGGCAAACATGGGATCTAAGAGAGAAGCGGTTCCGACTGGAATCTTTGTCGAGCAACTTATGGAGCCATCAGTCAAGAAGAAACCGGCACAAGAGCAGTCGGGAGGCGAGCCTACCCCAACCACCGACGAAGTGCTGCACATATGTCAAGACTGGAGGGGTCCTGTTCTCAAATTCCTCCTGGACGATGAACTCCCAGAAGATCGCAGTCAAGCCGAGCAGATCAAGCGTCGAAGCAAAAGCTTCCTGCTAGTCGGAGAAGACCTGTACCGAAGGAGCGCATCCGGTGTCCTCATGCGCTGTGTCACCACCGAGGAAGGCAAGCAGATCCTGCATTCAATCCACTCGGGCATATGTGGCAACCACGCTGCATCCAGGACGTTAGTCGGAAAGGCTTACCGGCAGGGATTCTTCTGGCCCACCACAGTCACAGACGCCAAAGACATCGTTCGCAAGTGCGAGGGTTGCCAGTTCTTCGCAAGACAGACAAATCTCCCCGCCCAGGAACTCCAGACTATCCCTGTCTCCTGGCCATTCGCAGTATGGGGGCTCGACATGGTCGGGCCATTCAAGAAAGCGCCAGGAGGGTTCACGCATTTATTCGTCGCAGTGGATAAATTCACCAAGTGGATTGAGGCTAAACCCGTCGCGACAATCACAGCGGCACGAGCAAAGGACTTCATCCTGAGTATACTATACCAGTTTGGGGTCCCTAACCGCATCATAACCGACCACGGCACTCAGTTCGCGGCGGGCCTATTCCAAGATTTCTGCGACAACTTCGGCATCAAGATCTGCTATGCATCTGTGGCACACCCGCGGAGCAACGGGCAGGTTGAGCGAGCCAACGGCATGGTCTTACAAGGCATCAAGGCCAGGATATACGACCGACTACAACCATATGCGGGTCGGTGGTTACAAGAACTACCATCCGTTCTCTGGTCTCTCAGAACCACGGTTAGTCGGGCAACAGGGCAATCACCTTTCTTCCTGGTCTACGGTACCGAGGCCATGCTACCGACAGAGATACAGTTCGGTTCTCCACGAGTCCGGGCTTACTCCGAAGACGACTCCAACAGCACCCGACTGATCGAATTAGATCAGCTGGAAGAAGCAAGAGACGCCGCAACAATCCAGTCGGCAAGGTATCTTCAAGGCCTGCGTCGCTACCACAATCGCAATGTCCGTGGCCGCGCCTTTTTGGTCGGGGATCTCGTTCTAAGGAAGATACAAACCACCAAGGACAGGCACAAACTATCCCCTATCTGGGAAGGGCCGTTCATTATAGCCGAGGTCACGCGGCCAGGCGCCTACCGACTGAAGACCAAAGACGGCGTCCTCATCACCAACTCATGGAATATAGAACAGCTACGTCCTTTCTATACCTGAGTTTTACATTTTCCATGTGTACCGTTTTTCCTGACTCACTACGCCGCTTGTTCCAACCGAGTAGTGAGTCGGGGGCTGCATGTATATATGTGTTCTGTCAATAACATAAAAGCTTATTTCACCCCGGTTATGAAGCCTTGCCACGACTGATGTGATCGCCCGAGTATAGCATCTTACTCCGAACGTTTTTTATCAAGTTCTATCGAATTAACTCGGTGCATCCTACATGGTCGGGCAAAGCTAATGACAACCGAATAATAAGTTTGGCGGCACGACACATATATTTACACATGATCGTATATGAAAGCATATATATACACCGACTACAAAATGTATTGCCTTTACAGACCCAGGTCTCGGGTAATCGCTTCAGCAGTCGGCTTCGCCTGTGAGATCAGCTCCAGCGCTTCCTCGGGCGTCGTCTCCTCGGAAAATCCCTCCCCGATGGCCTCAATGTCCGCCCTCGGGTAGATGGACTTGGTCATTGCTAGGGTCTGGGCCACGCCGGCGGCAACCCGCTCGTCTGAGTACCTTTTCAGGGCACTCGGCGCGTCCTCGAGACGCCCCATTATCTGAGGAATTCTGCTACAGCTGGTCCCCTCTGGGCGGGGATCTACAAGGTCAAGGAGCCCTTTCACGGACCCGACGAGGGCCTCCCGTGACTCCCTGATTGATCTTATTTCCTCCGTGTAGAACCGGTACTGGGCCTGGACGTTGGCTCTCATGCCTGCTAGATCGATCGGCAAGCAAGCTTGTCAGAATTCGGCTACACACGGGGTGACCAATGGATTGGCTGAGATCACAGTCGGGTTGAGGACTTACTTTCGTAGTCGGCCTCCCACCCGGCCATGGTCTTCTCCAGTTCGGCCTTCTCCTTATCGAGCTTGACGACGGCCTTCTCCAACTCGGACTTCTCCCGGTCAAGCTCGGTGTTGGCCTTTGTCAGGTCGGCCTTGACCCTTTCAAGCTCGGCCCTGGCTTCTTCGGTCTCCTTCAGCTGCGACTCCCTCTCCGCTCGGGTCTTTAACTCCGCTTCCAGGTCTGCAACACAGATTAGCCAAGAGCTCAACCGTGCAGTCATGACACCACCGAGCAGTTGGGATCGACGTAGCTGGATGAATACATCAACGGTCCAGTCGGGAAGATATACTCGAGGATTTTACCTCTGATCTTCTCGGCTAGGGCCCATGTCTCCGCCCTGAGTTGATCGGCGCCGCTCTTCAGCCAGGCCTCCCTCCTCGTGTGACGCGCCTCCATCTCGGCCTTCAATGCCCGGAGCTGTTGCAATTCCGTGAGGTGGGGAGCCATCTCGACCAGGATCTCTGTCATCGCCTCGTTGCGGTCAACGAGCTTCTACTCGGGACAAGGAACAAACCGACGACAGAGTCAAATGTCAAAACAAGAAGATTGTTGGAGCTTTACTACAAGAATCATACCGCGACCCCTTGGGACCTGCTGATGGCAGCACAGAGCAAGCTCTCGCGCTCTCTCCTTGCAACGACTTCATCGAGCCTGAAGCTTTTCATAGTGCCGTCGCGAGTTGTCCATGTGAAGGTCCGGGGCATCACGCGCGGGGGAGCTTCGATCCGAGGCAAATGCGGGATCTCTGGCGGCGGTGGCAACGGCGACGATGGCGATGACGATAACCACGATGGCGACGGGGTCCTGGCCTCGGCACCGCCTTCCCCTACAACATCGGGGACCGGCTCGGGAGCTGGAGCCTCAGTTTCAATAGCCAACTCTCGGTCGAGTGGTGGTAATGGCCCTGTAGTCGGAACCACCTCGGTCTCAGCAACCAGGCTGGCCGCCGGCTCAACAGGTGTGTTCGCTGCTGCTGGCTCGGCTGGGGCGGACTCATCAAGTGGAGCAGATGGCTCAACCTTTTTGAGGTCGATATCGGCCCGCTTCCTGCACGACGAAGCAAGACATCAGGACTGTATTCTAACATACAACGACTACAAAAGACCCGGAGCAGCGCACCTCTTGGAGAACCTCAGCTTCCTGCCAGCCTGCCCGCCCCCCGGTGAAGCGCTAGTGTCGGCAGTTGCCCCGGTCAGCGTCATCGATGGCAGAGACGTATCAGCACGAGCCGGCTCCGACTCTGGAATGGTTGGTTCGGGTTCCTTTGCCCCGATCAGCCTCTGCTCTGGTCGGCCCCTTGGTGGCGCTGTTGCTGAGAACAACAACGTTGGGCCCAAGCTTGCTGATCTCAGCCTGGGACTCGACCGCGTGGGTGTTGTGGCAGCGGTGTCCTTTATCTTCAAGCTGCCACTCACGGCGCGTGCCGTCATGGCCCCCTCGCCCCGATATAAAATCGGCTTTTTCCCCGCTCTCTTGGAGTCGGGTTGGGCATCAGAGGGACTCCTCGGCCTCTTCCTCGACGCGACCGCAGACAATGGACGAGAGTCTTCATCAAATTCCTCATGCCACTACAAGCAAGTCGACAAGATACCATCACGCAAGGTTGAACAGTCACCGTTCCACAGGCGTTCACCACAGAAGAAGGTAGAAGGTTACCTTGGTCCGCGGCCGGATGAAGCTATAGGCGGCAACTCAGCGGTTATCATCTTCGGTGGCAACGACCCCTTCAGAGAAGTAGCCAAACAAGGTATTGGTCACTGCCCCCTTGTCCGCCGTCTCGCTGCTCACCCGGTCGGGATCGTGTTTACCTTTGAAGGCCCAGCCGAAAGCGCTTCTCAACTTCAGCGGCTGGACGCGCCTCGTCAGGAAACGACGAGCCACCCAGGGCCCCGTCAAGCCGGCCCTCTTGAGGTCATCTATCTTCGTCAGCAATATATGTGCTTGGCCTAGTTCTTCAAAGGTTGGCTCCGAAGACCAGCTTGGCAGCACCGCCGGCGGCATACCAATAAACGGGCGCAAGGAAGGAGCTAGATCGGCGCAGTAAAACCACTCCTTGTGCCAGCCCTTCAGAGAAGATTTCAAGGGCAAATCGATATATGTTTTCTTCCCATCACTCCTTAGTTGAAGACCAGCCCCCCCAATCACACTGATATTACTGTTGGAAGGCTGGGGCTTGACATGGAACAAGTGTCGGAAGAGGATGAAATGGGGCTCAACACCCAGAAAGCACTCGCAAAGAGTAACGAATATGGAGATCTGAAGGATCGAGTTGGGATTTAAATGCACCAACTCTAGCCCGTAGAAATCAAGGATGCGGCAGAAGAAATCAGACGACGGAAGACACAAGCCCCGATCAAAGAAAGAGGCGAAAACTACCGTTTCACCAGGCCGGGGGTTGGGGCTCGACTCATCCCTCGCCGACCGCCAACGGATCACTTCTTGGCTGGGCAACTTCAGCTCGCTCTCCAGCCGTCTCAGCTTCACCGAGCCGCAATCCGAGATCGGCCAAGAACTTCCTGGCGCACCCGCAGGATTCGTCGCCTTCGGCATGACTGGAGGTGTTGAGATTTGGGGGAAAGCAAATCGGGGGCTTGGAATAAACGAAGAGGATTGAAATCGCCCGAGTCCGGGTGGGGAACGGCTGCTGCTAACCCTAGCCGGGCGGGAGGCGAAAAGCTAGGCGCGAAGGTGGAAGACGAAGAGATTGGCTGCTTTGGGGAAGATGATGGAATCTTTTTCTCTCTCCTCATCCTTTTATAGCCTGAACCGACTAGATGGGCCCAGGCCTGCACAGTTGGTATTGGGCCGACAAGACATGAGTTCCTACAGTAGCATGCTCCATGTGGGCCGCCCGCAGGCTGAGTTGAAATTATAGCGCTGGTGCTACCCACAAGAATCGATGAGGTAAACAGATATGCTTCATGAAAGCCTCACTGCTAAACATATATGTTTGGGTATCTGTTTTATCCACCAGGTCTCGAGGATATATCCTTACAAGGATCACAAGCTGGTCTTCATTAAAATTGGGGATGCAGGTATCTTTCTCGGGAACACCTGACCACGTAATGGATTTATTTTCATAAAGTGGTACTTGGCCTACATGCATGGCCATCAGTTGCCATGAGCAACATTATTCCAGCCGACATGACGCTGAAGAGTCTAACTTTCGAGTAGTGCACTACTCGGGAGAGACTATAAATATCTATTCCCGCTGACATGATGCGGAAGAGTCTAGCTTTTGAGTGGGACGCCACTCGGAAAAGACTATAAACTCATATTCCGACTGACATAAAGTCGAAGAGTCCTATATACGAGTAGTCTCCTACTCGGCAAGACTATAAATTATATTCCGGTTGACATGATACCGAAGAGTCTCATATACCAGTAGTAATCTACTCGGGAAAGACTTCCAGGTTAAAGATCTTTGACTTTATGTTTAATTGTCTTCACAATTAAGCACAAAGTCGGGGGCTACACCTAATAGGTGCGCCTATTCGGCGCACACTATTCATATATTTACATGAAGCCCTTCATAGCCTCGCTGCCAGCTGACATGAAGCAGGACTTGGGAAGATTTACTCGGACAAAGAGTACTCAGGAGCTTCGCACTCGGGTAACCTTCACCGTGGAGGATGAGCACTCGGCATCAGCTGTGACTCAACTATGAAGGTCTCAGGGGCTACTGTGGGAGCCATGGGCCCCGGGTACCTCACTACAAGCACATGGGCCACTCGGATAGAGGATGGGCCAGATCATGTAATTAGAGATAAGATAGCACCCGGCAGGTTGTGCCTTGTACAATAAGGAAACATAGCCTTAGTCGGATAGGATTCTATCTCTAATAAGGAAATCCCTTGGTCGTATCCGACTGGGATCCTTACCATGTACCCCTGTCCCCTAGTACATAAAGGGAGGCAGGGCGCCCCATGAGGGCAGACCAGATCATTGATCACAAATCCACCTCAGAGGAATAACACCTCAACTGGACGTAGGGTATTACCTCACACCGAGGGCCTGAACCACTATAATTCTCCCGTGTTCCTCTGCAATCCACCGAATTCCAGGTCGCCGAGTAGCCCCATAGTATTATTGCCAGTGCAAAGCATCGACAATGACGTTTTTCGTTATCGATGGAAAAGGATCATATAGTCTGCTTCTTGGCAGGGATTGGATTCACGCAAACTATTGCGTGCCCTCGACGATGCATCAATGTCTGATACAATGGCAGGGAGATCAAGTTGAGATAGTCCTAGCAGATCGGTCGACTAATATTGCAATGACCGATTTGCCAGTCTGGGAGGCCGATGGAGTTGATTGTTTGTCCGGGAAAACATGGGGAAGAGATTATCTTAAGGTCACCAGCCAAGGGGTACAGCCGATTTAGCAAGTCGGCTCTGAGTTGTTACTCTGATGGGCTCTATTGAAGATTTCGAGGGGAAACTGGGACAAGGGTTTACGTCGGCCGATGATTTAGAGGAGATTGACATAGGACCAGGAGATAAACCAAGGACGACGTACATAAGTAAAAAGTTATGCCCAGAACTTCGAGAAGAATTGATAACACTGTTGAAGGAGTATCGGGATTGTTTTGCTTGGGAATATCATGAGATGCCAGGATTAAGCCGATCAATTGTTGAACATCGGCTACCCATTAAACCAGGATATCGGCCATTTAAACAGGCTCCAAGGAGATTTAAGGCGGAGTTGTGTGAGCCAATCAAAGCGGAAATTACAAGGTTATATGATGCAAAGTTTATAAGGCCATGCCGATATGCTGAGTGGGTTTCTAATATCATCCCGGTGGAAAAGAAGAATGGAAAATTGAGGATATGTATCAATTTCTGGGATCTGAATAAGGCTACCCCCAAGGATGAATACCCGATGCCGATAGCAGATTTGTTGGTAGATGCAGCATCAGGCCACAAAATTATCAGCTTCATGGACGGCAATGCAGGATACAATCAGATTTTTATGGCTGAAGAAGATATACATAAGACTGCGTTTCGATGTCCTGGAGCTATCGGCTTATATGAGTGGGTAGTAATGACGTTTGAGTTAAAAAGTGCCGGTGCGACTTATCAGAGGGCGATGAATTATATATTTCATGATCTCATCGGCTTGTTAGTGGAAATTTACATTGATGATGTGGTGGTTAAGTCTAAGAGTGAGGAAAGCCATATAGCCGATTTGCGAAAAGTGCTGGAAAGGGCCAAGAAATATGGATTAAGGATGAATCCCAATAAATGCGCTTTTGGTGTATCGGCTGGGCAGTTTTGGCTTTTATGGTTCATGAGTGAGGAATTGAAGTTAGTCAACGGAGTATCAGAGCCATTAAGACTATAGAGCCACCAAGCAACAAGACAGAGTTACAGTCATTGATCGGCAAGATTAATTTTGTAAGGAGATTCATATCAAATTTGTCAGGAAGAATTGAATCTTTTACTCCGTTATTGAAGTTGAAAGCCAATCAAGAGTTCATGTGGGGGGCAGATCAGCAGAAGGCATTTGATGGAATTAAGAGTTATTTGAGTTCCCCACCTGTTCTAATTCCACTGCAGAAAGGAGTGCCGTTCAAATTATACTTATCAGCGATGAGAAATCCATCGGGTCTGTTTTAATTCAAGAGTTTGAAGGCAAGGAGCGAGTCATGTTCTATCTAAGCAGAAGGCTTTTGGATGCTGAAACAAGATATCCTGCGGTGGAGAAATTATGCCTTTGTCTGTATTTCTCATGCACGAAGTTGAGGCATTATATCCTGTCGGCTGAGTGCACAGTGATTTGTAAAGCCGATGTGGTGAAGTATATGTTGTTGGCTCCAGTTTTGAAAGGGCGAGTTGGTAAATAGATCTTTGCCTTGACCGAGTTTAACTTGAGATATGAATCGGCTAAAGTGATCAAAGGACAGGTGGTGGCCGATTTCATTGTGCAACACAGAGGGGCTCACGAAGATTATGTGGAGCCGATTCCTTGGACTTCGTTTTTTGATGGATCGGTTTGCAAGCATGGATCTGGTATCGGACTGGTCATTGTATCGCCTCGGGGGGCAAGTTTGGAGTTTGCTTTTACAATTAAACCTTATCGGACCATGTGGGTGCCATGGGCCCCGGGTACCTCATGACAAGCATATGGGCCACTCGGATAGAGGATGGACCTAGCCTTGTAATTAGAGATATAGCTAGATTCGGCAGACTTCGCCTTGTATAGAAAGGAATATACAGTCCTAGTCGGGTACGTTATATCTCTAAGGGGAGATCTCCTAGTCGTAATCCGATGGGGACTCCTACCTTGTAACCTTGTCCCCCAGTATATAAGGGGAGGCAGGGCGCCCCATGAGGGCAGGAGAGCTGATAGAAGCACACGGCCATACAGTTCATCAGAACTACCACCGTATATCCTCAAAGGAATACATACAAACTGGACGTAGGGTATTACCTCACATCGAGGGCCTGAACCAGTATAAAATTTCCTTGTGTTCCTTTGCAATCCACCGAGTTTCCATCCGCCGAGTAGCCCCATATATTTATTGCCGGTGTAAAACATCGACAGTTGGCGCGCCAGGTAGGGGTTCGGCGCGATCTACATCTACAAGCTCGATGGATCCAGCAACCGAAGTCGACGGCGGCAAACTCCCCCCCGGAGATACAATCGCATTCAGAAGCCTTGACTTCGTCGCCGACCAGATCGGCAATCTCACCCCGGCCGACACGGACCCGATCCAACCGGCCGAGGAACTAGCTGACTCCGCGCCAGTCGGCCCACACGACGCTGCGGCAATCTTCGACGACATGCTGCGGCGATCTCCAATACGCCCGAGTCCAGGGACAACTCTTCCTTTCAGTGTTCGACTCGGACTCGGTTCTGAGCCGGCCGAGATCGGGCCGAGAAGGGAAGAGATCGTCAACTTCCCGTTCGGACTCAGCGACGCCGCGGATATCTACAATCTACATCCGACGCGGCAAACCCGATCCCCTGGAGTTCGACTCGGATACGGCTCCGAGCCGCTCGAGATCGGATCTAGGGAGGTCGGAGTTGTAATCACCCCCATCAACTATTCCGACTACGACTCTCAGTCGGACTACGACTCCCAGTCGGATTCCGACTCCAAGTCGGATACCAGCTCGGCAAGCTTCACTCCGCCACGAGAAATCTTCATGGCATCCAAAGGCTCTACTCCTACTCAGGAATCACGCCGACTACACGAAAAACAAGAGGAGGAGGCCTGCCGTCTGCGAGAACAACAGGAGGAAGAAACAAGACGCCTGCACGCCCACAACGACGGCCTACGCAGGGCTGGGCGAACCGCTCAGCAACAAACCCTCCAAACAAAAGTCGGCGACCACAACGTCTACGTCACGCCACAGCAGAACGTCGTGGCAGCCGTAACCCTACTGGACACGGTCCAGGTCGGGCCTGATCACCAGGCCACCCCGACGATCGCAAGGATAAAAGCCATGCTTACCGCTGCCGCATGTCAGCAACACCAACAGTCGGGCAACACACTCGTACTGACCAGTCAATCAACTTCCCCAGCGGCAGTCTCATCCACCTCAAAGCGACGTCGAGCAGTCGGCTCTAGTCGGCAGCACGCGGAGTCAAGCCAGACGTCACTCGGCAACCACAACAACCGGCAACGTCGAAGCGACCGTCGGGATAGCCAGGACCTCCGAGACCGATTGCGGCGCGACCTTCAGCAAGACATTAATGCTCGGCGCCGCAAACGAGAAGAAGACGAGCAACGCCAACTGGAAGACGAGAACGAGCAATTCGGCCTCCACTACGAGCGGTTTCGCCGTCGTAGTCGAGGTCGGAGTCCTCATGAAGACGACGGAGTACCGGCCTTCACTCAGGAGCTACAACAAGTCGACTGGCCGTCAAGTTTCAAGCCTACAGGCATCAACAAATACGATGGCAAGACTAATCCCGAGTCCTGGCTCACGGTCTACACTCTGGCGATTCGAGCAGCTGGGGGAAATCAGAAAGTCATGGCTAACTACCTCCCAGTCGCTTTAGCCGACTCAGCGAGGACATGGCTAGTAGGACTTCCCGAGCAATCAATCGACTCCTGGGGAGAACTCCGGAAACGCTTCATCGCCAACTTCCAGGGAACATACGAGAGGCCATCTTCCGAGTACGACTTATATCAGTTGCATCAAAGGAAGAACGAGTCTCTTCGTGACTTCATCAAGAGGTTTTCTGAGAAGAAGAACTCAATCCCAAACGTCAAGGATGAGGTCGTCATCGCCGCTTTCGAAAAGGAGTCAAAGACACTCGTTCATCGACAAATTCACGCGGAAGCCTCCCAACTCTGTCAAGGCCCTATTCGACATGGCAAACAAGTACGCCGACTCGGCCCACGCTGTTGCGAGACCCTCGATGACAAGTCACCTGACAGAAGAAACGGGACGACACCGACAACGCGGTCCCGACTAAAGCTGGGAATCGCAAACGCAAGTCAGACGGCTCTATTGTGGCAGTCGGTCACAACCGCCTTCGACCTTCAACAACTGAAGATTATCAGAACAACAAGTGACATGCTCGGGGGCTCACAAGCTCAAACACGAGGATGGCATCCCCACTCCCAAATACCGAACAGCTAAGTCGCTTTCTGATAAACATCTCCTCACTCGGCCTTGCTAGTGCACAAGCCGCTTACACCTAATAGGTGTACAAGCTGCGCATTTACTTTTTTCCGTTTTGCTCTTAAATGATTACGAAAGTACTCGAGTAGCATAATCTCGATCCGTGAAACTCTGCTCCATGTAAGACGAACTCAAGTCACCAAAACGCGTGCCTGGGAAAGAGCCATGAGCCAACTCCCGACGCTAGGGGGCTATGACTAGTCGGGCAGAGTGCTTAAACGTAAGGGGTCAACTACTCGAGGAAATTAATATCAAAAAGAGGAAGAACACGTATTTACATACATTGTAAAATACGTTTTATTCGGGTGATTATTTCCATCATCAGATGCTACTCATCCGATATCTTTATATTGCAGGCCCAGCTCCGGATACGCGTGACAGGATCTCAGGGCTGCGAGCCCATCTCCTACGCTCGGGGGCTGGACAAGTCTGCCAAAATACACTCGGGATGCTCCATGAGGGCTACTTACCGAGTACTTGCGCCAGTCGGGACGTCATCTTCCCCGACTACGCTCCATGGGAGCTAACAATCGGCCCCCGGCGCCAGTCGGGGCTGTATACCACTCGGCTAAATAGGGTATGCCCCATGAGGGTCGCCAGCCGAATCCTACGCTAATGCTAGGTTCGGGTACCTTATTTGGTCACGGTTCTGTCAGGTTGGGTACGCCCCATGAGGGTCGCTAGCCGAATCCTATGCTAATGCAAGGTTCGGGTGCCTAGCTTGGCTATAATTCTGTTGGATAGGGTACGCCCCATGAGGGTCGCCAGCCGAACCCTCTGCTAATGCAAGGTTCGGGTACCTTGTTCGGCTTTACCCAAGTCAGAGAAGACTTATATCGTCAAAGTGCATCCGGAGTTCTCATGCACTGTGTCACACCTGAGGAGGGCAAGCAGATCCTGCATTATACCCACTCAGGCTTACGTGGCAACCAGTTTGCATCCAGAACGTAAGTCGGAAAGGCTTGCGAATAAGGATTTCTCTGGCTGATTGCGGTTACCAACGCCAAAAAACTCATCCTGACATGCGATGGATGATACTTCTATAGAGCTATGCTGAGTAGGTCGGTTCAGGCCGACTTATTTGGTAACAGCCACCAAGACATGAGTTCCTACAGTAGCATGCCCCATGTGGACCGCCCGCAGGCTGAGTTGAAATTATAGCGCTGGTGCTACTAACAGGAGCCGATGAGGTAAACAGATATGCTTCATGAGAGCCTTATTGCTAAAAAAATATGTTTGGGTATCTGTCTTATCCACCAGGTCTCGAGGATATATCCTTACAAGGATCACAAGCTGGTCTTCATTAAAATTGGGGATGCAGGTATCTCTCTCGAGTACACCTAACCACGCAATGGATTTATTTTTCATAAAGTGGTACTCGGCCGACATGTGTGGCCACCAGTTGCCATGAGCAACGTTATTCCAGCCGACATGACGCTGAAGAGTCTAACTTTCGAGTAGTGCACTACTCGGGAGAGACTATAAATCTTCATTCCCGCTGACATAACGCGGATGAGTCTAACTTCTGGGTGGGACGCCACTCGGGAAAGACTATAAACACCCCCTTTCCAGCTGACATGACGCTGAAGAGTCCTACATACGAGTAGTTCCCTACTCGGCAAGACTATAAATTATATTCCGGTTGACATGATACCGAAGAGTCTCATATACCAGTAGTAATCTACTCGGGAAAGACTACAAGGTTAAAGATCTTTGACTTCATGTTTAATTGTTTTCACAATTAAGCACAAAGTCGGGGGCTACACCTAATAGGTGCGCCTATTCGGCGCACACTATTCCAACATCTACATGGAGCCCTTCATAGCCTCGCTGCCAGCTGACATGAAGCAGGACTCGGGAGAAGCAGCACTCAGACAAAGAGTACTCGGGAGCCATGCACTCGGGAAGACTTCACCGTGGAGGATGAGCACTTGGCATCAGCTGTGACTCAACTATGAAGGTCTCGGGGGCTACTGTGGGTGCCATGGGCCCCGGGTACCTCATGACAAGCATATGGGCCACTCGGATAGAGGATGGGCCTAGCCTTGTAATTAGAGATATAGCTAGATTCGGCAGACTTCGCCTTGTATAGAAAGGAATATACAGTCCTAGTCGGGTACGTTATATCTCTAAGGGGAGATCTCCTAGTCGTAATCCGATGGGGACTCCTACCTTGTAACCTTGTCCCCCAGTATATAAGGGGAGGCAGGGCGCCCCATGAGGGCAGGAGAGCTGATAGAAGCAAACGGCCATACAGTTCATCAGAACTACCACCGTATATCCTCAAAGGAATACATACAAACTGGACGTAGGGTATTACCTCACATCGAGGGCCTGAACCAGTATAAAATTTCCTTGTGTTCCTTTGCAATCCACCGAGTTTCCATCCGCCGAGTAGCCCCATATATTTATTGCCGGTGTAAAACATCGACAGACCAATAATCAGGCAGAGTACGAGGAGGTGTTGAAAGGACTTCAACTTTTAAAGGAGACCGGAGCCGATATCATAGAGATTGTTGGTGATTCTTTGTTGGTCATCAAGCAGTTGTCTAGGGAATATGAGTGCAGGGATGATGTTTTGAGATCGTATTATGAGGAATGTACAGATTTGTTAAAGGATTTCAAGATGGTATCAATGGATCATATTCCTAGAGAGCAAAATTTAGAAGCCAATGATCTTGCACAGATTGCTTCTGGTTATTGGCTGAATGGACAGTGTGGGCACCCCACAAGTGCATTATGAAGAGTAACTATTACGGCAACGCGAACTATCTAGATGGATGGGGTCTCGAATAAAACCCGAATAAATGTGGTAACCATCCATCCTCATCGCAGACTTGCCATAATCTTTACCCACTCACAATACAAATCCAAAATGCCGAGAAGTGTACAAAAGAGATAATCATAAGGATAGCTTGCCAGTCCTCCCCGTCATACACCCGTCAAACCACTCGATGGTGGCGACCAAACACGATACGTACCCCAGAGGACTCGAACCACAATAGCTATCCCCCAACCATCTCAATTATACACAACTCATACTCATGTTCAGCTAGTCCCCAGGAAAGCGACTAGCCTCACACTTTCGTCGCAAGCAATTGATAAACATCACGGTACTCTAAATCTGGATAAACGAGCAGCAGAGTTACGAATATTACATATAGGGTTCCCACACCCTAATTCATCACAAAGTGGCACAAAAGCTTTGCAGCGGAAATAAACACAAAACAAAAACCAGTGGTGCCAAAACCCATACCACAGGGCAACCGACTGGGGATAGAGCTTAACTACAACTACACATTATCCTCGCCACCCTCGGCGGGATAATAGTAGACCACCTCAATATCGTCATTGTCCTCACCTGAAAAATATGCAACGTGAGTACGAATGGTACTCAACAAGACTTACACGATATTAATAGTACAAAGGAATCATGCTGGTTTCTACATCAAGGAAAAAGGCTATATTGACTTGATTTTGCATCAAGCTGATTTTATTGAGCAAGTAATACTTGAAACTATAGGCATTTTGAGAAATAACACAATCTGAATTTTTAAGACAGCAAGCATATAGTTTCTGAAAACGGAATATAAATGAGCACCAACCGTGCTCCAAACATTATCCATGGGCCACCATTGCCCAAACGATTATGCTACACAAGCATATCCTTTCTCATGACTAACCCAAGTCATATTGAATATCCAAAAACCTTTTATAGAAACCCCTTTCATCCATGACTATCCTAAATCATGATATAGTCACATAATCCCGTAACTATATCTCCCAAGTTTTTCGCTAACATACATTGACTAACACATCAAGCGGTCGTCCTGTAACCGTGGACACGGCTATTCGAATAGTTCTTACTCTGATCAGAGGTGTACATCTTTACCCACACGATGTGATAGAAGCCCAATGGCTACACTCTAGTTTGATACGTACATATCTGTACCCACACTCTACACATTGAGTGCGGACTAGAGGTCACAACAAAACCTTTCGCACGCTTAGCCCCAACCACCTAAACCACGTCTGGGCCCCGATGACTTAGTCGTGCGTGTGTGATGACTAAGGCGGGCTCACCGTCGTGGGAGGCACCTCCGGCCACAGCCAGGCGCGCTCGAGGTCCTCCAACGGAAATCCCTCCTCACGACTGATGGACGGGCGTAGATGGCCACAGCCTCCCGTGCTACTGAGTTAAGCCGTCCCACTCCCGGCGTGTGGAAGTACGTAGGGTGCTTGAATAGATGTCAACATGTTCGGTCCTTTACGACCCAGACGGAGCTACGTGCATCGGGGAAACACCATCCCTTCATCGCCCTATCATCCGTCCAAGTCAAAACATATTTTCAATTATTATTCAGAGGTTATTCTTTTCAGATTTGAACCCATTTATTCGCTTTAAACTAGTTTTGAACCGATAGCTCCACCTATCGGATTTTTCTAAGTCTAGATTTAAGCATGGCTAAGCATTCGGTAAAATAAAAGTATCCCAAAGTCCTTAACCAGGAGTGACAATGTATACACATGGTATCAATAACCAAGGAATGGAAATGCATACAATTGGGTAATATTGACTCTACCCGTTTTCCCATTTTAAATAGACTGAAGCATGCATATAGATATTGTTTTCACAAACAAATCAATTTATTGAAAACATAGGTTCAATATGCTTAGACACTTGCCTTGCTGCAGCGAGGGGTCACACTCAGGCTCTGGATGAACTTCCACGTACTCCGTATCCTCAGAATCTATCGATAAGAAGCAATATGCAAATAAGAAGCAATTAAACATGTCTATGCCACATGATCAATTAATTATGAGATAATTACAGAAGGTAGGGCATGTCCTAATAAGATTTTAGGAAAAAGAACCAAGTCATTTGCATCTCTGGTTTGTGAGATACAAAAATAACAAGCCATATACGCTGAAAATGGCAGATTTGGAATTATTTGTGTATCACCCTAGTGTATTAGGGGTAACTTGCATTTCCCATTAAGGTTCTATTTGTGTGATCATTTTTAGATGAAAGTGTATAACCTACTGGTTCTAACAAAATTGAGTTCACTGAAATTGGATTTAAAATGATCTAGATATAGATTTTACAAGTTTAACAAAAGGAAAGGTAAGCAAATTAATTAGGCCTATTTTGGGAGGTATTTATATCAAAGACAAATTTTCCACAGTGAGTTTACAATTTTCTGAGTTTAACAAAAGTGGTTTCACATTTTTAGCTATTAGGATGAATTTTCTAGAAATTTATAAACTTCTAAGGTAGAAAGATGTATATAATAGATATTTCCATTTTTAGAGAATAATCCTACATAGAAGTTCTCACTTTTTATTTTACCAAATTAAAGAGCACAATTTTATGAATCCAAAGAAATTTGGTTTACCTCAAAGGGAGTTACAATGAATTTTATAGAAATATTTCAAGCTTTTAAGCCCAAAATAAGTCAATTTTGCTTCATATTAATTTATGGATGTTTTCTGTACAGAAGCGGTCATCCTTTATTGGACAGCAATAAAGTTCACAAATTTGCAGAACTATCAAAATTAGTTTCACTCAAAACGGAGTTAAAATGAGAAAGTTATGGGTTTACAAAGTTTAGCCATTTTTCTGTTGTAAGATAAATCTTTTAATTACTTTTCCTATTTCTTTCTTCTTTCTTCTTTTCTGATTTCCCTTACAGCCCAGGCCCGCAGGCCAATGAGGCAAAGTGCGCGAGAGCAGGGCGCGGGCGCGAGGGCGCGACGCGGGACAAAGGAAGTGGACCGTCCGTTCCGGGAGTGTATGGTCCGGCTTGGCGAACAGAGGAGGGCGCAGGCAGACAGAGCCGGTGACCTTCTCGGCGGCGGCGACGGTGAACGGCGGCTCGGCTGTGGTCGGGCCCAAAACAGAAAAGGTAGAGGAGTTCACGGTGGAGCTAAGGGTGGTCTTCTTGACACCTCGGGTGACTGGAATATCGCCGGCGGCGAGCTCCAGCGGCGGAGTGTTTCGGGTCGACGATGCGTATCCTATTTTGGACTCGATCTGGCTGTGTACATGCAGGCGGGAGTTACTGCTAGGTGCCAGGATGCTCACCGAGGCTCGTGCTGGTCTGGGCGAAGTTGGAACAATAATGGCGACGGCGCAAAATGTCCGGCGGCGGTGGAAAACTTCGGGATCGCGTCGGCAGCTCGCTCCCCTTGATCTGAGACCAAGGTAAGGCATCTATGTTGTTAGGGACCTCCTAGGGGTGGTGAGAGAGCGAGGAAACGGCCTGAGGCCTACCAGAGAGAACAAATCGACGGCGGCAGCGACTTGACCGGAGAGGAAGAAGATGGCTTCGATCTCAAGCTTCACTGCATCATCTCCCGATTTCTTCTGCCAGTTATCTTCTGGAAGTAGGGCGACGACGCTGGCGAGCTGGCTCGGTCAAACTTGCTCCGAGGCGGCCGGAACGGCTGTGATGTCCCGGCGGCGGCGCTGTAGAGCAGAGGGCGAGGCACGGCGTCTTCGGCCGGCGGTTCCTAGGGCAGGTAATACAAAAATGGAATGGTCAGAAGGTATAGATCATGTTCCTGAAGCTTAGAAAGGGTGGAGCTCACCGGAGCTAGCTCGGGACCGATCGAACACCTTCAGCGGAGGGGCAAATAGGGTTGCCGCCGGTGATCCTTGGGGTCTCCGTGGGTTTCTCCGGTGGGAACGTGGAGAGGAGGAAGAGAAGAGATGGCTGGCGTGTTCTGAGGCGAAATGGCCGAGGTTTTCCCATGGAGGAGCTCATCTAGGTCACTTTGTGTGTGCTGTGGGAGAGGAGAACAAGAGGAAGACACGTCTGCCATGCAATGCTGAGTCGTCTCCACTGCTACAGTGGTCAAGGTGGGTCCCACATGTCAGGAAACAGTGTTCTACACACTTGTGGCTAGCTTCACTCTATGACTTGTGGGTCCAGGAAGTGAATTCCTAGGGAAGAGAGAGGAGTAAGGGTAGGAATGTTGGTGAAACACATTGTCACATGCTATGGTGAGGCTGACAAGTGGGCCAGGTCTTGTGGGTCCCACTTGTAAGTGACTTTGAGAGAAGAAATCTCTAGAAACTGAGTGTGAGAGACTGTATGGACAGCTGTCTTGCATCTGTGATTTCAGTAGGTTAAAAAGGGATATAAATTATGGGAAAAATACTGGAGGTAGAGAAAGAGGTGTTCAAAGTGCTGACCAAATTTCGTTGTTAGAAGTGGTCTGGTTTGCCTTTGGTGAAAATGCAAATTGGGGTTACTAATCCAGTTTTTCTGCAGTGTAATTCATTCCTCCAGTGCCTTGATCTTATCATTTTATGTGTTTTCTTTGGGAGATAAATTAATCCAAAATTCGTGGTGGTAGGGTTCATGTTGGATCACACTTTGGAAAAAGGGCTCTGCCTAATTAGTCTTCATTTTCATGTGGTGAATTTCAGAAGTGTACACATTCATTTCAGCCAGTTTCCTAGTCTTGATGATTTGGGGGAAATTGTTGAGGTGTTTATTTAAGTGATAAAATTATGTAAAATTTACAGTGGGTAAATTAGGTGAGATAGTTCTTACAGGAATTTTCCCATGATTAAATGTGCAGCCAAACATCTTTGGAAATTTCTTAGACCATACAAGGGCATATGTCAAAGAGAAGGATCCAAGCTGAAAATTGTTTGGAATTTTTGAGGGGTCTAAACCAATGAAATAAATTCTGAAATTAGATTTGGGGCTGTGACAGACAGGTTGAGGTTGAAATAGCCGATAATGATATTCAAGACAAAGCCGATGATTGGAGACAGGAAATAATTGGTTATCTGCAAAATCCGTCACAATCGGTTTCTAGGAAACTTCGGTATAAAGCTACTAAATATGTGCTGCTTGATGGAGAATTATATTATCAGACTTTTGAGGGAGTTCTGCTGAGGTGCCTGAATTTGGAAGAAGCCAAAGTGGTGATGTGCGAAGTGCATGAAGGCGTGTGTGGGACTCATCAATCGGCTCATAAGATGAAGTGGTTGCTGAGAAGAGTAGGATACTTTTGGCCAACAATGCTGGAAGATTGCTTCAGGTACTATAAAGGATGTCAAGATTGTTAGAAGTTTGGAAATATACAGCGGGCACCAGCATCGGCTATGAATCCTATCATTAAACCATGGCCGTTCAGAGGATGGGGAATTGACATGATCGGCTAAGTTCATATTGGCAGCGACAGATTATTTTACAAAGTGGGTAGAAGCGATTCCTCTGAAGAAAGTTACGTTCAAAGAAGCGATCGAGTTTGTAAAGGAGCACATAATTTATCGGTCTGGAATTCCTCAGACGATAACTACCGATCAGGGATCTATTTTCGTGTCCAATGAGTTTCAACAGTTTGCTGCCAGTATGGGAATCAAGTTATTGAATTCATCGCCTTATTATGCTCAGGCTAATGGACAGGCGGAAGCTTCTAATAAGAGTTTGATCAAGTTGATTAAGCGGAAGATTGATGAACAGCTACGAAGATGGCATACTACATTTGCCGATTCATTGTGGGCCTATCGGATGGCATGTCATGGATCTACTCGAGTGCCACCTTATCAGTTGGTGTATGGACACGAGGCGGTTCTACCTTGGGAAACTAACATTGGCTCTAGGAGGATTTCTTTGCAAAATCAATTGACAGCAGATGATTATTATAATTTAATGACAGATGAACTCGAGGATTTGGCTTAGAATCGGTTAAGGGCACTAGAGAGGATCAAGGAAAACAAGGCTAAGGCAGCTAGGCATTATAACAGAAAGGTGGTGAATAAATCGTTTGCTGAGGGAGATCTTGTGTGGAAATTGATTTTGCCGATCGGGTCCAGAGATAATAAGTTTGGAAAGTGGTCGCCTAATTGGGAAGGGCCCTATCGGATTAATCGTTGTGTGCCTGGTAATGCCTATATACTAGAAGATCTTGGGGGGACGGAGTTTGCTAAAGCGCTTAGTGGGAAATATCTCAAGAAGTACTATCCGAGCGTTTGGATTAACTCCTAAATCGGCTGGATGCGGCCGATTTCTAAAAACAGTTCAGAAAGCCGATGTTTTTTGCATCGCCTAAAGACAGCCGATATCAATTGATATCGCCTTTAGATCAAACAGACAAAAAATACTAAGGGACAATTGAAAGAAACAGGCAACAGAGCCGATCAGATTATATTACAGTAAAAGTTAATCGGCGTGTCTGGAAATCATCAGTCGTTAGTATCAAGGTTTTACAAAAAGTTCTAAATTGTTTCGATCACGCGCAGACGGATCTAGTCAATCTCATTGATAGCACGAATGTCGTCTTCATCGGAGCCCGGGATGGTTTTCAAATTTTTGCGCCGATGAACGACTTGACGCACCGTTGCTGCAACCTTAGCCTCTTGATCTTGTATAGCTTGTGGCAGGCCGATGAGCTGGGATTCTATTGTTTCAAGATCCTTACGAGTTTTTTCAAGTTCTGCCAGTAAATCGGCCTCCTTTTTCTTCAGTTGGTCCAATTTGGATTGGAGCTCTTGAGGGGTAGTTACCATGTCATCAAGCTTTTTCTTCTCTGTTTGGGCTGACAGCCGATCGACTTGGATATCTTGGGTTATCTTCTGTTGGTCAGCACGATCGGCTATGCGCTGCCTGAGCTTGATGAATCTGAATCTGTGAGATTCTAGATATGCCACGGGAGTCAGTGCGTCGATGAGTTCTTCGGGCAAATGATGTTCAATATCTGCAAGTCTTGCCCGGATCGGCCCGCAGTCTTCCACTAGTGCGTCGATAGGATTTTCCAGTCGACTGATGATATTCGTTAAGTACTCACGCACATCGGCTGAGAAGGATGGTTTGGTTGCCGCGCTGGTGGCTGTTGCTTCTTCTGCCTCTAAGTACTTGCCGATGTCAAAGAAGAACAAATCGGCTAAGGACTGCAAATTGACGTCGGTAAAGGAATCAGTAAAGAGTTAAAAGTGAAGTATGGATATAGAGATTACCTGAGGTAGGGCATCGGCAGCTTGGGTGGCATCGGCTTCAAGTGGATGAGTAGGTTGTTCTTCAGAACGGCCGATGTCAGGCGATGTAGTAGGAACAGCCTCAACAACGGCTTGGGGACTGGATGCTGAAATTGGAGCGGCTGGAGAAGTCATCAGCTCGGTGCTTGGAGGGATGTCAGTAGAAGGTTGAGGTTCAGGGGCCGATGACTCGAGCTGAAAATGAAATTGCTGAAAAAGATGGGAAAACAGATAATGATATCAAGACTTAGCACATACCCGAGGAGATGAGGGGGCCGATGTTGATTGGGGAGTAAGTGGCGCCGTGACCATGACATCGGTATTGGTTTTCTGCTTCTTGAGAGAAGGGCGATGCGCTAGCTTTTTGCGTTTCTGTCCTGTCGGCCGGGGCGCCTGGAGGAGAGCCGATGGAGAGGGAGCATCGCGCCCTAAGTTCGGAGTGGCCGATGGGGGTTGATACATGATCGGCCGACCACTAGTGCTTGTTGTTGGTGGCTCGACGTTGGCAGCCTGCAAAATTAAGAGTATGAGAGATGATCGGAGATGGTGATTAAGGCTTATGGGTGTTACCTCTTCATCAGATTCGATGTAGTCGGCGTTGAGGCAAGAACAGTAGTGGATGGCCGCTAAGTTAAATAGATGTCTCCTCCATTCTGACCACCATCGGGCAAAAAGCTTTGTATTGGTAGTACATACATTCACTTCGGTGGCGGCGCCCAAAGGTAGGGATTCTGTTAAGGTCCGCATCCGATCATACTCTAGGGCATTGTTGACGTTGCCCCGGGCCTGAAGTTTATTGATGAAGAATAGGCCGATTGGAAGTTGACCAAGACCAAGCTGACGGGAGCCGACCGATGGATGGTAGAATTCATATGATGGTTGTGATCGGCCCAGAGAAAAGCCAGCGGCAGCAGACAGGGGGTAACGGCTGATAGAAATATGGCCTTCGACTCATCGTCTTCCAGAGCATCGAGTGGATTGAAGTTGGAAGGCATTTCGAATGACAATGCATCGTTGTATGCAAACCAAAGTGTGGCCTCCTTGGTGAAGCCGTAATAAAACCCCTTGAACCATTGACTGAGTCCAACAGGTGTTATCTTGCCACCAGGGAGAGCTGATGCAGCTTCGCCCATGGAGATACATCGGCGGTAAGTGGGTTCCTGGTCTTCTGTATGATCGGCTAGAAAGGATTGGTTAAGAAAAGAAGTCCTAGAAAAGGCCTTGGAGGTGTAGACGTTGAGCCATAACTGCACAAACCACCAAGGACCCCCAATATGGCCTATGGGCTGGCCGGCCGATAGCTTGGTCGCTACTTGATGTAGCAGCTAATAAGTGGCGCCAAGGAGGTATTGCCCCAAGGGGATTTGTTTCCGATCGGCCAAGCACTCTGCCAGACATTGCATGTTGGTCGTTGGGCCGAGGGTTGCACCACCAAAAACAAACCGTTCCAGCCACAAGTTCAAAAATCCGACATATTCCCGATCGTCGACTGGTCCAGTTCCCTTGTTATGGATTGATATATACCTGGACCAGCCACCGATGTTCTTCATCTGAAGCTGATGAGCAGGCTTGAATCAGAGCCTGAAGGGGTTGATGTAATTCGTCGTGTCGAGGTAGGTGAGCATAGTCACATCCATCAAGGTGGGGGTCATCGGCCCGTGCCCGAACATGAAGGCGTTGAGGGCATCTGACCAGAAATATGAAGCCGATGCAAGCAGAGGTTCGTTCTTGTCCATATCGGCTAGAGAAAGGTTGATGCAGTGGCCGATGTTTGATTCTTCCCAGAGGGTTCTCTTCGCGGCCGATACTCTGATATACCAATCCCTCCACCCAGGAAGCTTGCTCGGCCATGATCTGAAGCTATTGGTCCAATCACTGACTAACATGGCGGAGTTCTTGAAAGGAATGCGTTGGGTCTCGGCGCTGATGAAATCTGTGGGATCCTCGCTACCCATTGGGCCGTGATAGAAGAAATTCGGGTAATCGGCGGCTGGGATTAGGATTTGGCTTCTAAGGTTCTACAGTAAATAAGAACATGATGAAGAACAGGTGAAGAACATGGCAGATTGGATTCATCTAGGCAACAAAATCAGAGAAAACAATCGGGCAGAAAGATTACCTCAGGGACTGCGGATGCTAATGCCATTGCGCAAGAAGAAGAAGAGCGGGAATCAGCGGTCGGAGAAAAGAGCTGCGACGGTTTGTCTGAGTTCGCCGGAGTTTGTCGAGGTCTCGGAAGATGAAGCGGTAGTGCTCTAGTGATGGGAAAGCGTAAAAAAGGCTAGGGAGATGAAGCGGTTTATAGAGGTATGATGACCGGGCGGGAATCGAGGCCGTTGGCACTGTTTCAAACAATTAAGGCAAGTGGGCTACCTTGGGCCGCCTCGGTATGGAAGGAATCTGAAGGCCCAAAATGAGAGAATTTCGAAGTCCTATAGAAAACTCCGAAATTGGGGGGCATGTGTTAACGCCAAAATTTGGTATGGCTCTGTATCAGATTCAGTCAAGAAGGAAATTGCAGTTAACTAACGGAAGTTGATTTAGAAGAAACCAGGTCCAGGAAAGAGCCGTGAAGACCGCAGTATGGAAGATTATTAATTAGGCAAGGTTAATATTTTATCTTTAGGAAACCTGATCTCGTGTTCGGTCGGGTCCTGTTAATGTTTCCTTCTGTAATTAGGAAATCGTGTACCGTGTCCAATAAGGACCCGTATCAACTCGGGGTATAAATACATATGCCCGGGTGCTTTGTAATCTATCTACATCAATCAGATCAATACAATCTCGGTGCATCGCCACCCCTTCGATGGGTTCTTGCTTCTCGAGCCAGGCTGCATCGGTTAAGTTCGACCTCCTACGAGAGGGTAAGTCTCGTCACCCCGGCCACCACATCGGCTAGGACTTCCTCGGTTAAGTCTAATATTCTAGTCGGTTCACGGTGGATGGCTTACCACGATATATTTATTCTGTCTATGGCTGCATCAGTTTAGTTTGATCTCATAGATCGATTAGGTATATCACATCACGCATGCGCAGATCGTATCGGCTTACTGGGAGCGATTTATCATCAGTTTGTGCTACATCGGTTAGGTCCGACCTACTAAACTGCTAGTGATAAATCGTTCCTGCTAGGTTGATATTTTTTGCGCAAGCGTCTTATCGGGATGTATAGCCGATAAGTTATCATATTTTACATCACGATCGCATTAAATCTATCGACCCATCGAGGTCCTGTTATCATCATCAGTCTGTGCTGCAACGGTTGGGTCCGATCTACTAGACTGGTGATAATAACTTTACTCTTAATAAGCCGATGGGTTTTATGCGATGTTTTATCGGAGTGTTTAGCCGATAAGTTATCTTTATATCCAGCCGATTTGTCAGAAACATGTTTAGAAAATCGCTGCCAAATCGGGGCGGCACGAAATTGCATATCTCAGTTTTTTCCCTATGGCGAGGATCCGGGCACGGGCACGACAAGGGCCCGGGCACGGGCACGGACAACAGGCGAGGACCCGGGCGCGGGCACGAGCAAGGGCCCGGGCACGGGCGCGGGCAGCACCTTTGGGACGGCGCTAGCAATTACTATCGCAATCGGCTGAAGTTTATTCTATTCATTTATTTACGCATTCTGCCTATTTATTTTATCAGTTTATAGCCGATTTTCAAATATTCCTTCGGCAATCGGCTAGTTTGATATTTGTTTATCATTATTAGTTACTGTTCATGCCATCATCGGCTTCCAGTCGATGTATAAGTGCTACAGTTTATATCGGCCATCGGTTAATGAAGCGAGTCCAGATCGGCTTCTAGCCAATTGGCTCATTGATCTAATATTTTCTATCTCCTTGTCAATTGCAGGGTCAAATTGACTGGCACGCCTACGAACCTCAAGATTTAGGACCTGCACTGGAGTTAAGCAAATCTCCCAGGCCTTCGTTTGTCTATAGGCGCCGAACCAGATTGTCGGCCCCCGGCGGTTTTCGGCGTCAACACTCCTGTTGTCAAATTTCTCCTGGACGATGAACTCCCAGAAGATCGCAGTCAAGCCGAGCAGATCAAGCGTCGAAGCAAAAGCTTCCTACTAGTCGGAGAAGACCTGTACCGAAGGAGCGCATCCGGTGTCCTCATGCATTGTGTCACCACCGAGGAGGGCAAGCAGATCCTGCAGTCGATCCACTCGGGCATATGTGGCAACCATGCCGCATCCAGGACGTTAGTCGGAAAGGCTTACTAGCAGGGATTTTTCTAGCCCACAGCAGTTACAGACGCCAAGGACATTGTTCGCAAGTGCGAGGGTTGCCAGTTCTACGCAAGACAAACAAACCTCCCAGCCCAGGAACTCCAAACTATCCCTATTTCTTGGCCATTCGCCGTATGGGGGCTCGACATGGTCGGGCCTTTCAAGAAAGTGCCAGGAGGGTTTACACATCTATTCGTCGCAGTAGACTAGTTCACCAAGTGGATTGAGGCCAAACCCGTTGCAACTATAACAGCGGCGCAAGCAAAGGACTTCATCTTGAATATACTATACAGATTCGGGGTTCCTAACCGCATCATCACCGACAACGGCACTCAATTCACAGGCGGCGTATTTCAAGACTTCTGTGAAGATTTCGGCATAAAGATCTGCTACGCATCTATGGCACACCTACGGAGTAACGGCCAGGTCGAACGAACCAACGGTATGGTCTTACAAGGCATCAAGGCCAGGATATTCGACCGACTACAACCATACGCAGGCCGGTGGGTACAAGAACTTTCATCTGTTCTCTGGTCTCTCAGAACCACGGTTAGTCGGGAAACAGGGCAATCCCCTTTCTTCCTAGTCTACGGTGCTGAGGCTATGCTACCGACAGAGTTACAGTTCAACTCTTCGCGAGTCCGGGCTTACTCAGAAGACGTCTCAAATAATACCCGACTGGTCGAGCTAGACCAGTTGGAAGAAGCAAGGGACACGACAACAATCCAGTCGGCAAGGTATCTTCAAGGCCTGCGTTGCTACCACAACCGCAATGTCCGTGGCCGCGCCTTTTTGGTCGGAGATCTCGTCTTGTGGAAAATACAAACCACCAAAGACAGGCACAAATTATCCCCAATCTGGGAAGGGCCGTTCATTATAGCCAAGGTCACGCGGCCAGGCGCCTACCGACTGAAGACCGAAGACGGTGTTCTCATCAGCAACTCATGGAACATTGAACAGCTACGTCCTTTCTATACCTGAGTTTTATAATTTTTCATGTGTACAGTTTCTCTGACTCACTATGCCGCTTGTATCAACCGAGTAGTGAGTCAGGGGATGCATGTATATACGTGTTCTGTCAATAATATACGAGCTTATCCTACTCCAGTTATGAAGCTTTACTACGACTGTCACGTTTACCTTCTTCAGCTGGGCTTCCCCCTCTATTCGGGTCTTTAACTCGGCTTCAAGGGCTGCACGAATTTGGTAAAACCACGGGTGGCAAGCCGGTGAATGGGCACAAGGAGGGAGCCAGATCTGCGCAATAGAACCACTCCTTGTGCCAGCCTTTCAAGGAAGATTTCAAGGGAAGATCAAGAGAAGTCTTCTTCCCATCACTCCTCAGCTGGAGATCTGAAGAATCGAGTTGGGGTTCCACACCCAAAAAGCACTCACAAAGAGTAACAAATATGGAGATCTGAAGAATCGAGTTGGGATTCAAATGCACCAATTCCAGCCTGTAGAAGTCAAGGACGCAGCGGAAGAAATCAGAAGAGGGAAGGCACAAGCCCCAATCGAAAAAAGAGGCGAAAACTACTGTTTCACTAGGTTGGGGATTTGGGACTGACTCACCCTTAGCCGGCCGCCAACGAATCACCTCTTGGCTGGGCAACTTCAGTTGACTCTCCAGCAGCTTTAGCTTCGCCGAGCCGCAATCTGAAGTCGGCCAAGCACTCTCCGACGCACCCGCAAGATCCGAAGCTTTCGGCATGGCTAGAAGTGGTAAGATTTGGGGTAAAACGAATCGGGGGCTTGGAACAGACGAAGAGGATTGGAATCGCCCGAGTTCGGGTGGGGAACAGCAGCAGCTAACCCTAGCCAGGTGGGAAGCGAATAGTTGGGCGCGAAGGTGGAAGATGAAGCGATTGGTTAATTTGGGGAAGATGAAGGAATTTTTTTCTCTCTCCCCGCTTTTTATAGAGCCGATGTCGACTAAATGGGCTTGGGCCTACACAGTTAGCACCGGGCCACCAAGATATGAGTTCCTACAATAGCATGCTCCATGTGGGCCGCCCACAGGCTGAGTTGAAATTATAGCACTGGTGTTACCAACAGGAGCCGATGAGGTAAGACAGATATGCTTCATGAAAGCCTTATCGCTAAACATATATGTTTGGGTATCTGTTTTATCCGCCAAGTCGCTAGGATATATCCTTATAAGGATCACAAGCTGGTCTTCATTAAAATTGGGGATGCAGGTATCTTTCTCAGGTACACCTGACCACGCCATGGATTTATTTTCATAAAGTGGTACTCGGCCCACATGCGTGGCCACCAGTTGCCATGAGCAACATTATTCTGGCTGATATGATGCTGAAGAGTCTAACTTCCGAGTAGTGCACTACTCGGGAGAGACTATAAATCTCTTATTCCCGCTAACATGATGCAGAGGAGTCTAACTTCTAAGTGGGACGCCACTCGAGAAAGACTATAAACCCCCCTTTCCAGCTGACATGAAGCTGAAGAGTCCCAGATACGAGTAGCATCCTACTCGGTAAGACTATAAACACATATTCCGACTGACATGAAGTCGAAGAGTCCTATATACGAGTGGCATGTTACTCGGCAAGACTATAAAGTTTATTCCGGTTGACATGATACCGAAGAGTCTCATATACCAGTAGTAATCTACTCGGGAAAGACTATCAGGTTAAAGATCTCTGAATTTATGTTTAATTATTTTCACAATTAAGCACAAAGTTGGGGGCTACACCTAATAGGTGCGCCTATTCGGTGCACACTATTCATACATCTACATGAAGCCCTTCATAGCCTCGCTGCCAACTGACATGAAGCGGGACTCGGGAAGAAGACCTACTCAGACAATGAGTACTCGGGAGCATTGCACTCGGGCAATCTTCACCGTGGAGGATGAGCACTCGGCATCAGCTGTGACTCAACTATGAAGGTCTCAGGGGCTACTGTGGAGGCCATGGGCCCTGGGTACCTCATCACCAGTATATGGGCCACTCGGATAGAGTATGGGCCAAATCATGTAATTAGAGATAAGATAGCACCCGGCAGGCCTTACCTTGAACGATAAGGAACAGCAGTCTTAGTCCGATAGGTTTCTATCTCTAAGAAGGAAATCCCTCGGCCGTATCCAGCTGGGATCCTTATCATGTACCCCTGTCCCCTAGTATATAAGGGGAGGCAGGGCGCCCCTCAAGGGGCAGACGCAAGATCATTGATCACCAAACACCTCAGAGGAATAACACCTCAACTGGACGTAGGGTATTACCTCAGATCGAGGGCCTGAACCAGTATAAAAACTCTCTGTGTTCCTCTACAATCCATCGAGTTTCCCTTCACCGAGTAGCCCTATAGTTTTATTGCCGGTGCAAAGCATCGACACCATGGCAGTTAAGGACCGGTTCGCGGGACCCCCTTGGGCAAATACTCGTACATTCCACAAGCCAGCGTAGGCAACGGCTGGGCTTGTAGCGTCTCTTCTCCCTCTCCTAGGCACCGTTGGTGAGAATGGGCGTGATGGAGTTGGGTCAGCTCGGGGTCGGGTTGATCGGCTTCCAGATCCATTGTGGCGCAAGGGGGGTAGCCTGGCCGATATGGGGTGTCCTGTTGGCAGGTGCAACCTTAGCGTGGTGTGGATGGTGAGGGAAAGGATACATGAACGGTCCTGTCACAGCCTCTCGCAGAGTGTCGTGGTGACACGCTAGCACACGGGAACATGTGTAGGGCTGTGTCTTGTGGATACAGTTGTACACCTCTGGTCAGAGTAAAATCTATTCAAATAGCTGTGCTCGCGGTCATGGGCATTTTGGTTAAGACTCACCGTGATTAGTCTCACTATAATAAATTGACATGAAAATTTGCTATAGTGTTAGGATGGATGATTGGGCTTGATTAACGTGGTGTAACGTTAATCAGTGGAGGATTAATATTATTCAATTAATCAACTTTTTTTTACCGTTTGTGAACTACTACTGTTTGCAATTGTTTTTATGCAAATAAACCCTTAGCCTATCTTTGTCTCCCATGCATTGTGCATATTTGCGGGTGTGACCTGTTGAGTACTGTGGGTGGTACTTAGTCTTGCTCCCTTTTCCCTCTCAATGGTGGAGTACATGTCTGACGAGGACCATCAGGAGGCCTAGGCTAGCTCCGCCGTCATGACGCCTATGGAATGGAAGTCTCTGCTTGGCTAGCTATATATAGATTTTATTTATTTTTACCGCTGCATTTATGTAAGACAAATTTTATTCTGTTTGTAAGACGCACTTTGTATGGCAACTTGGTATTGTGTACCCTGGCTTTTCTGGATAAGGATTTAATACACAGGAATGTTCAGAATTCTGGTTATGAATTTCTGGGCATTACAAGTTGGTATCAGAGCTGGACTTGACCATAGGACTAGCCAAATGGAAACCCTAAGAGCCCTCTGAAGTTATCAATTGCATATGCTTTTTCTCTATTTGGAGTTATTTCAGAAAAGAAAAAAATTGGGAATTTGTTCTTGGATTGGGATAAAATCTTGACCTTTATTTGACCAAAATTTTTGAGTCAGGTCAAAGCTAGGGTAGAAATTTTATTCGAGGGTTATGGAATAGGTGTCCAAATTTTGGGAAAAACATTGGTTATCGGGGCTATGCATGATTTTAAGCATACATAAAATATTTTTACTTGTTTTGCCATTATTATTTAAAATTAATTCGTTACTGTATGGTTCTGTTATACTATTTCGTCGGATTCTCAATAAAGTTTATATGGAAAATTATTTCATGAATAAAATTATTGTTTATTTCCAAATTATTTATTGTCCAGTCTATTTGGATCTGAGCATATATTGATTCCCCCCTCCTTGCCTTCTATAGATGCACAATCTCCCCAACCAACGTGGTGCAGATATGGGTGGATTCATCGAAGAGCTTCGTATGATGAGCTTCACTTTGGGGTACAGCCACGCCCCGGAGTATACCGCCGTGGAGCCCATGGAGGGCGAGCTCCCTCACCGTGTTCACTTGGAGCTGCTAGGTGAACTATACCTCCTACCAGCCATGGTGGTTGAGATCGGCGGGCGTACCTATGACCACGCCTACCAGGAGGTAGCTTTCCGTCTGATTGGAGAGCTATGCCGGAGGCACCACTCCACCCTCCGCACTACCGCCTACCGCTACCTCCCCTGCCGAGCCCACTACCAGGTCTATAGCACCTTCCAGCAGGCTGACGACGAGAACAACACCACCATCGTCCACATGAGGCGGGCGATGTGGGCCATGGACTACATGCACGCCAATTGGGTGCGTGCGGCTCACGATAGAGAGGATGCCAACAGGATGACCATCATTGGTCTCTAGAACAAGATCGACCGCCTGAAGAAGGAGATCGCGGAGTTGAAGGGGTAGCCGCCACCTGGTGGGGCCAGGATCCGTCTGATCCCGAGGAAGAGGACCCTTCCTCTGGTGCGTATATAGTTGGCCCCTAGGAATGGGCCACACGCACCGCCAGCTCCTGCACCACCACCGACCCTAGCACCAGCTCCAGCTCTAGCACCCATGCCATCACCAACCGGCAGCATGATCAACGCGTCGTCGAGCGACAACAGCTCCTAGGGGGGTACTAGCATCCACAGGGGCTTCACCTCCACCGACAACAACAACTCCCTTAGCGAATCCCGCACCAGCAGCGAGGCCAGTTCGTCAGCTCACGGTAGTGAGGACTACGTGAGCGGATCCAGGACCCGCACCGATGACGAGGTAGGCGATGAGTAGGAGTCGGAGTATAACTCGGACGACCGCAGGAGCCGTTCAGAGCACTAGGCGCCGTCCTTAGCTTTAACATTTTTCTAGTTTGATTTCATGTTTAGTTGTAATGTTAGGATGTTTGCTTTGGGGTAGTTGGTGGTTCATACCGTCTATTGTGGTATGGCCGCCTCAACTAGGAGTTGAATTGCTTTTGTTATGTTTCCAAACTATGCACTTCAGTTAATTTAATAAAGTCACTTAATAACCACTCCTGTTTCTGAGCCACCTGTTTTTCTCCTTTTCTTCCATTTCCATCTCCCCCTTCAGATGGTGAACACCAGGAATGGTAACTGCGCTGCCAGCGATGCCAGGGCGATGAATCAACAAGATGGAGCACCACAGTACAACGGGGCTCCCCAACACATGCCACCTCCTCTACCTGAGAACTCGACACTCGCCCAGGTTCTGGCCAACCAGAACTAGATGATGGCGATCATGATGCAGCAGATGCAGTAGAACAACTTGCAGTAGCAGCACCAGCAACCTCACATCCCAGCCTTCGCCCCTCAGTCTAAACTGCCTGAGTTCTTGAGGGTCAGGCCACCTACTTTCTCCAGCACCACCAACCCCATGGAAGCCAACGACTGGCTATTGGTGATCGAGAAGAAGCTCAACCTCCTCCAATGCACTGACCAGGAAAAGGTTGCCTTCGCCACAGACCAGCTCTAGGGTCCCGCCTCAGCTTGGTGGGACAACTTCCTTGTGACCCGCACCATCACAATGGAGGTCACTTGGGCAGAATTCTGCCACAACTTTCGGAAGTCTCCGATTCTGGCCGGCATTGTGGCACAGGGAAGCAAGACAGTCACGGAATACCTCCATGACTTCAACCACTTGGCACGCTACGCGCTAGAGGACGTCCGCACCGATACGGAGAGGCAGGAGAAGTTCCTGGAGGGACTCGACGACGAGCTGACCAACTAGCTTCTCTCCAGTGACTACCCTAATTTTGAGAAGTTGGTGGACAAGGCGATCTGCTAGGAAAATCAGCGCAACAAGATGGACTGCAAGCGGAAGGCGGCCCAATTCCAGGCCCACTAGGGACAGCACCAGAGGCCAAGGGTGATGATAGGTCATCAGGTTGGACCTTCCACCATGATCGTCCGCCAGCAGCGCCCATTCCAACCAGGGCACTTTGGAGGCAGCAGCAACAACAGTGGGCAGGACAACCGTCACCCCACTCCGTGCCCTCCAATGGCACCAGCACCACAAGGCCAGCCACTGTCACACCCCGAGTTGTTTCACCTTAAATATAGCCACACAAAATATACCTAAGAAAATGTCCCAAGAAAAATAATTTAAATTGGCCAAATGAACTATTCAAATGTGAAAAATGCAAAATAATAAATTATCATGGTTGGGAATATTTTTCTTATATTTCTCTTGCCAAAATACATTAACAGGAATTTTATTGAAATTTTTAGAGCACTGGAAATATTTTTAATTAATCAAAAACTCTTATCGGGATTCAAAGAGCACAGGGAATCTTTTTCCTTTCATTTCCTTCTCTTTTTTCTTTTTCTTTTCTTTTCCCTCCTGTTGAGTCGACGGCCCAGTACTGTGCCAGCCTGCTCGCGCGGCCTGCACGTCCCATGTCCCTCACCCTGTCTCACCGCTAGCCGAGCCCTACCTATTGGCCACTTTCCCCGCGCCGCTCCCCTCACCCCTCTCACAGACACGTGGGACCAGGGCTCCCACATGTCAGCATCGTCCCCAACCTCCGGCCGACTCGGCCAGAGGGGATCGAGCTACCCCGTCCGTCGGATTTCGCCGTTTCTATTTCCCCGTGCCTCGGCCCTTGATTCAAACCACACAGACCGAGTCCCCACCCGTTCCCCCCCCCCCTTCTCCACCCCTCTTGCCCACGACCGCGGTTGAATCGCACCCACTAGCCATCGTGGCTGCTGCCCTCAATCCCGTGAAAGTCGGCCACGAACTCCCTAGCCGAGTATATATAAATCCTTCCCGAGCTCCGCTCTCATTTTCCCCTCAGTTGCATACGCCTGCCGAGTACCCAAACTTACTCCGCGTCGAGCTCCCGAAATGCCGCCGCACTTCGCTGACTACAGTTGCACCTCGACGCCACTACAGACGTCGCCGACTACCACGCTCGTGCCGCTAGCTTCATTGCACCCCGCTGCGTCATGTCCGGTAGTTGGCCGCCTCGGATTTCTGCCAGAACTCCGTCCTCTTTGTCATTCCCTTTCAGTAAGCCTCTCTGTCGGCTATCGGCCATGATTTTCCGTCAACCCACTCGGTCTTTTTCCCTCCTAACTCGTTCAACACTTTCGCCAGGACCTCCTACACCTCGTTTCTGTTTCCGTCGTCGCTCTGCGCTGTTGGAATCCAATCGGCGTCGCCATCCCAAACCTCGGCCACCGCCAACTCCCTCTTTTCGCCGTCGTTCGCCGCACTCCGGTCGCCGTGAACCCTCGGTGAGCACTCGGCCGCAATCCTCATCTCCTCCGCCACTCACCGTTGCACTCCACCACGCTGGATGGTTGCCGGTAGTGACCATCGGGCTGCGTGCACCATTGCCGTGCCGCGTGTGCCGGCGGGTCTCTTTCCCAAAGAGGTCTGAGTCGTCCAATCTGTCTCGGCAGATCGGGGCCGCTCGTGTACTTACATTCGCAGTCGGTGCACGTGCGTGGACTGTGTCCACCGTGCGCCATCCTCTTTTGCGCCACTGACCCATGGGTCCCGCCTGTCGGTGCCGGCTCCTCATGGTCCGCCGATGCATTAATCCCTTAATTGCACATAAATCAGTTAATAATTGATTTTGTATAGGAAATTACGGTGAAACTTCTAAAATTCATAACTAATTCATGTGGGCTCTGATTAATTCCATTCAAATTTCATTAAATTCAGAAAAATGCCAAGAATCCATTAAAAATACTTTTGGCCCCTGTTTCCTTGTCCACATGTACCTTTTTAATTGTTTGTGCATTGTTTACTTTAGATTCCGACGCCGTCGATTCTCCCGTATACTACGAGGTCGTAACCCAGTACGTCGAGCCGGAGCAAGGCAAGTCACACTGTAATCTTGATCATTTTGAACCTACTTTTGCTAAAATGCTTTGTTTGTTCAAATAAACATGCATGTTTCTATTATTACATGTGGTATGGATTATGACCCTTATATAGATAAGAATATGCCTTAGTTGTTGAACCTTGTTCCTTGTCACCTGGGTAACAACATGATTAGAATGTTATTCTTAGGATGCTTAGCCATGCTTAGAAACTATTAGTTCACCTGAGAATTCAACATTATCATTTACATTCTTGTTTCGACTCTATGTCGAAAAATGGCATTTTGGATATATTGATGTTGAATTACTAAAATTTGACCCAAATGGTGAGTTGTGGGTGCACGGTTGTGTTGGTCACACCATGGCAATTAAGGACTGGTTCACGGGAATCCCTTAGGCAAATACTCATACTTTCCGCAAGCCAGCGTGGGCAACGGTTGGGCTTGTAGCGTCTCTTCTCCCTCTCCTAGGCACCGATGGCGAGGATGGGCGTGATGGAGTTGGGTCGGCCTGGGGTAGGGTTGATCGGCTTCCAGATCCATTGTGGTGCAAGGGGGGTAGCCTGGCTGATATGGGGTGTCCTGTTGGCAGGTGCAACCTCAGTGTGGTGTGGATGGTTTGGGAGAGATTGCGTGAACGGTCCTGTCACAGCCTCTCACAGGGTGTCGTGGTGATACGCCGGCACACGGGAACGTGTGTGGGGCTGTGTCTTGTGGGTATAGTTGTACACCTCTGATTAGAGTAAATCTATTCGAATCGCCACGCCCGCGGATATGGGCGATTGGTCAAGACTCACTGTGATTAGTCTCAACCTTACTTAATTAACTTGACTTAATGGAACTGGTGTGGTTCAAATGGCTTGTTGGGCCTGGTTAACGTGGTGTAACGTTAGCAGTGGAGGATTAAATATTGTTCAGTTAATCAACCTTTTACTGTTTGCAAACTACTACTATTTGAAACTGCTTTTACGCAAATGAATCCTGAGCCTATCTTTGACTCTCGTGCATTGTGCATATTTGCGGGTGTGGTTTGTTGAGTGCTGTGGGTGGTACTCAGTCTTGCTCCTTTTTCCCCTCTCAGTGATGGAGTATGCATCCGACGAGGATCAGCATGAGGACTAGGCTGGCTCCGCCGTCAAGATGCATGTGGAATGGAAGCCTCTGCTTGGCAAGCTGTATATAGGCTTTGTTTATCTTTACCGCTGTATTTTTGTAAGACTATTTTATTCTGTTTTTAAGACGCACTCTGTATGGCAACTTTATTTTATGTACCCTGGCTTTCCTGGACAGGGATTTAATACACAGAAATGTTCATAATTTCGGTGTGAAATTTTGGGTGTTACAGCCACGGAAGGACAGTGGGGGCAAGACCCTCATCTGCTTCAACTGTAACGAGCCGAGCCATTTCACTCACAAGTGCCCAAAACCGAAGCGAATGGGACCTAGGCCTGTAGCTCCCCATAACCCCAACGCCAACCAATAGGTGATAAAGGGGCGTGTTAACCACGTCTCCGTAGAAGAGGTGCAGGCTGCACCGGAAGTGGTACTGGGTACGTTTCTCGTGAACTCAATACCTGGAACAGTACTTTTTAACTCTGGTGCAACGCATTTATTCATATCCAAGTAATTTGTGGGAATACATGGGATAAAAGTGATGGAACTTAAGATCCCCATGCAGGTTCACACCCTAGGGAACCACATGACCACAGCTCACTATAGCCCTTCAGTGAACCTAGAAATCCAAGGATCACCCTTTCTAGCTAATCTCATCCTCCTAGAATCCAAAGACCTAGATGTCATCCTAGGGATGGATTGGTTGACTCGGCACAAAGGAGTGATCAACTACACCGACCACACCGTTACAGTAACCAGTCCGGAAGGAAAGTCAGTTACCTTCAAGTCGCCGGTGCCACAGAAGCAGGAAGCAAGCTTAAATCTGGTCGCAGTGGAGCAACAGTCGGAAAGTGGGAAGAAGCTAGATCGGAAAATAGAGGAAATCCCAATAGTGAGGGAGTACCCAGATGTGCTCCTAGAAGATCTACCGGGGATGCCACCAGAAAGGGAAATCGAGTTCAAAATTGATTTGGCACCAGGAACAGCATCTATTTACAAGAGGCCGTACAGAATGGCACCAAACGAGATGGCCGAAGTCAAGAAGCAAGTCGACGACCTGCTACAGAAGGCTACATCTGACCAAGCATGTAGCCTTGGGGTGCACTAGTCATCTTCGTGGAGAAGAAAGACAACATGAAGTGGATGTGCGTGGATTATCACGCATTAAACGACGTCACAATCAAGAACAAGTATCCCTTGCCAAGGATTGACGATCTCTTCGATCAATTGGAGGGTGCCACCATCTTCTCCAAGATAGACCTACAATCAGGCTATCACCAGCTGAGGATCCGAGAAGAGGATATTCCGAAGACAGCTTTCACCACTCGATATGGGCTGTACGAGTGCACCGTTATATCCTTCGGATTGATAAATGCACCGGCCTTCTTCACGAATCTGATGAACAAGGTGTTCATGGAGTTTCTAGTCAAGTTCATGGTGGTTTTCATCGACAACATCCTTATCTACTCGAAATCAGCAGAAGAACACAAGCAACACCTCTGGTTGGTTCTCGAGAAATTGAGAGAGCACTAGTTGTATGCCAAGTTTAGCAAGTGCGATTTCTGGCTAAAAAAAGTGCAGTTCCTCGGGCACGTCATCACCGCCCAGGGAGTTGCTGTGGATCCAACAAATGTGGAATCAGTTACCAATTGGAAACCGCCCAAGACAATGACACAATTGTAGAGTTTTCTCGAACTTGCGGGCTATTACCGTCGGTTCATCGAAGACTTCTCAAAGATTGCAAGACCCATGACACAATTGTTGAAGATGTAAAGTTTGTTTGGACAGCTGAGTGCAACTGTGACTTTGAAGAACTCAAAAGGAAGTTAGTCTCGGCACCAGTCCTGATCTTGCCAAATCCCAGGAAAGATTTCTAGGTATACTGCGATGCATCCCGTGAAGGGCTAGGATGTGTGCTGATGCAAGAAGGCAGAGTGGTAGCCTATGCGTCACGACAGTTGCGCCCCTATGAGGGCAACTACTTGACACACGACTTGGAATTGGCTACAGTGGTTCATGCTTTGAAGATTTGGCGGCATTACCTCATCGGTAACCGCAGTGAGATCTACACGGACCACAAGAGTCTGAAATACATATTCACCCAGCCTGACCTGAACCTCCGTCAAATAAAGTGGTTGGAGTTGATTAAAGATTATAATGTGGGAATACACTGCCACCCAGGAAAAGCCAACATCATGGCAGACGACCTAAGCAGGAAAATTTACTACAACACCACTTGAGCAGAGACGTTGTGCAAGGAAGTACAGCAGGAGTTCGAACGTCTGAATCTGGGCATCATTGGCCCTAGATTCGTGGCAGCCCTAGAGGCCTAGCCCACACTCTTCGATCAAGTTCGTGAGGCACAAACGAATGATCCAGAGATTAAAGAACTCAAGAAGAACATGAGAGTTGGAAAAGCCCAAGGCTTCACGGAAGACGAAAACGGGACAGTTTGGATGGGAGAATGATTGTGCGTCCTATAAATAAAGGAACTCAAAGACTTAATCCTCCGGAAAGCCCATGAGACACAGTACTCCATTCATCCCGGAAGCACTCAAATGTACCAAGACCTCAAGACAAAGTTTTGGTGGACCAGCATGAGAAGAGAAATCACGGAATTCGTTGCACTTTGTGATGTGTGTCAGCGAATCAAAGCAGAACACCAACGACCTGTAGGACTTCTACAACCGCTCAGAGTCCCAGATTGGAAGTGGGAAGAGATCAGGATGGACTTCATTGCTAGTTTACCCCGTACATCTTCGGGATACGACTCAATCTGGGTGATCGTGGATCGGCTCACCAAGGTTGCCCATTTCATTCCGGTGCATACAACGTACTCGGGCAAGAGGCTGGCAGAACTCTACATGGCCCGCATAATGTGTTTACACGGAGTACCCAAGAGGATTGTATCTGACCGCGGTAGCCAGTTCACTTCCAAGTTCTGGCAGAAGCTACAAGCAGAACTAGGAACCCGATTGAATTTTAGCACAGACTACCATCCCCAAACAAATGGATAGACTGAAAGAGTCAACCAGATACTGGAGGACATGCTAAGGGCTTGTGCATTGGATTTCGGTGGGACTTGGGATAAGAGTCTACCCTATGTGGAGTTCTCATATAACAACAGCTACTAAGCCAGTCTGCAGATGGCCCCATTCGAAGCTCTGTATGGCAGGAAGTGTCGTATGCCTCTCTTCTGGGATCAGACAAGCAAATGCCAGGTATTCGGGACCGATGCACTCAAAGAGGTGGAAGAGAAAGTGGCCATTATCCGGGAACGATTAAAAACAGCTCAATCAAGACAGAAAAGTTACGCTGACAACCGTCACAGAGATCTGAGTTTCGAGGAAGGAGACTATGTGTACCTTCGCATCACATCACTCCGCAGGGTACACAGGTTCCAAACCAAAGGGAAGTTAGCCCCGCGTTTCTTGGGACCCTACCAAGTGCTAGCTTGTAAAAGCAAAGTTACATACCAGTTGGACCTCCCAGCTTCAATGGCAGGTATACACGATGTGTTCCACGTGTCACAACTGAAGAAATGCCTGAGGGTACCAGCAGAACAGGCTGATCCGAAACAGATCAAGATCCAAGGAGACCTCACCTATGTGGAAAGGCCGATTCGGATCTTGGAGATCAGTGAAAGGAACACCAGAAGCCGAGTGATCAGGTTCTGTAAGGTACAGTGGAGCCATCATTCGGAGAAAAAAGCCACATGGGAACGAGAGGATGAATTGAAGTCCACCCATCTGCACCTTTTTGCTAGCACGTCCGAATCTCGAGGACGAAATTCCGTTTAAGGGGGGTAGGTTTCTCACACCCTAAATTTTTCCCCTTAAATAGAGCCACACAAAATATATTAAAGAAAAAAGCCTCAAAGAAATTATTTTAAAAGGCCAAGGGAATTAATTAAATAAGTAAAATACAAAATAATAAATTAACATGGCTGAGAATATTTTTCCTATATTTTCCTTGCTAAAATACACTAACAAGAATTTTACTAGAATTTTTAGAGTACTGGAAGCATTTTTAATTAATCCAAACAAATTATTGGAATTAAAATTCTACTAAAATCTCTTTTTCTTTTCTTTTTCTTTCCCTTTCTCTTTTTCTTTCTTTTTCTTCCCGTCGGGCCGCCGGCCCAGTCTTGTTCCTTGGCCTGTCAGCCGCGCGCCGTGCGTGCGCCCCTCCTCTCTCTCTGCCAACCGGGTCCCGCCTGTCAGCTCACTTATCCCACGCAGCCCCTTGCCCTCTCTGCCAACCGGGTCCCACCTGTCAACGAACCGTTCTGCCTCTCCACTCTTTCTCCTGCTGATGTGTGGGACCGAGGCCCACATGTCAGGCCCGTCTTCAACCTCCAGCCGAATCGGCCAGAGGGGATCCACTCGCCCCACCGTGCGATTCCGCCTCGGCCCAAAATCTCCCGCCCTCCCACGTGGTTCAAACGACGTGGATGCGGTCGCCTATCCGTTCCTCTGCTCCTCTGCTTTCTTCATGCACGCCCGCAGACGAATTTCGCCAATCCCGCCATCACTGCCGCCCCACTTTCTCGTGAAATTCGGCCAACTCGGCTACGAACTCCCACAGTCAAGTACATATAAACCCTCCCCAAGTTCTGCCCTCACTTTCCCCCAGTTGCCCCCATCTGCCGAGTACCCTGACCCCCTCCGTGCTGAGTTTCCAACCGCCGACGCGCTCCGCCGACTCCAGTTGCACGTCGCCGTTGCTACAGCCGTCGTGGAGTACCGCGCTCGTGCTCGCTAGCTTCGCCGTGCCCCGCTGCGTCCTGTTCCCCTGTCAGCAGCCTCGGATTCCCACCAGAACTTGATCCTCTCTGTTATACCTTTCGGTAAGCCACTCCGCCGGCCGTCGGCCGTGGATTTCCGTTGACCCACTCGATCTTTTTCTCTCCTAACACGTTCTACACTTTTGCCATGTTCTCCTAAACCCCGTCCATGCCTCCGTCGTCATCTTGAGTCGCTAGAATGCCACCATCGTCGTTTTCCCGAACCTTGCCACCGCCAATCCCCTCTAATCGCCGTCCTTCGCCGCTCTCCATCCGTCACCGCACCTCGGTGAGCACTCAGTCGCATTTCTCACCTCCTCCTCCGCTCGCCGCTACCCTTTGTCGTGCCGGATGGTCACTGGCGGCGACCATCGGGCCGCGCACGCCATCGGAGCTCGGTCCTGACTTGATCCGAGCCGTCCGATCTGCCCCGGCAGATCGGGACCGCTCGTGCTCCTGTGTCTGCAGTTGCACGCGTGTGGACTGCATCCACCGTGTGCCGTCCTCCTGCGCCACAAACCGGTGGGCCCAGCTTGTCGGTGCCGATTCCTCGTTGTCTGCTGGCGCAATAATCCTTTTTAATTGCGCGATAAATCGATTAATAATTAATTTGTATAGTGAAATCACTATAAAACTTCTAAAATTCATAACTACTTCATACGAGCTCCGATTAATTCCATCCGAATTTCATTAAATCCAAAAAATATCAATAATCCTTTAAAAATACTTTCAACCCCTATTTCAGTGTCCACATGTACTTTTTTAATTATTTGTGCGTTGTTTGATATACAAACCGATGCTGTCGACGCTCCAGTTTACTACGAAATCATTGCCGAATTCGCCAAGCTGGAACAAGGCAAGTCGCATCGTTTCCTCGATCATTTTGTACCCATTTATTGCAAATTATTTGTTTTAATTTAATAAACATGCATTATTTCATCATTTCATGTGGGAAGGGTGACCTATATAAATGCAATTTTAATTGCTCTGACTTTATTCCACCTGTACACCTTTGTAGCTGGGTAATAATATAACTAGAGGCTATTGTTAGGATGCTTAGCCCTACTTAGAAACCTTTAGCTCACATGGGGATTTAAATACTTTAATTTACATTTATGGTTCGACTCAATGTCGGGAAATAGAACTTTGGATATGTTGATGTTAAATTACCAAAATTTGACCTAAATGGTGGGCTGTGGGTGCATGGTTTTGTTGGTCGCACCCATGGCAGTTAAGGACCGGTTTGCGGGATCCCCTTGGGCAAATACTCGTACATTCCACAAGCCAGCGTGGGCAACGGCTGGGCTTGTAGCGTCTCTTCTCCCTCTCCTAGGCACCGATGGCGAGGATGAGCATGATGGAGTTGGGTCGGCCCGGGGTAGGGTTGATCGGCTTCTAGATCCATTGTGGTGCAAGGGGGGTAGCCTAGCTGATATGGGGTGTCCTGTTGGCAGGTGCAACCTCAGCGTGGTGTGGATGGTTTGGGAGAGATTGCGTGAACGGTCCTGTCACAGCCTCTCACAGGGTGTCGTGATGATACGCCGGCGCACGGGAACGTGTGTGGGGCTGTGTATTGTGGGTACAATTGTACACCTCTGATCAGAGTAAAATCTATTCGAATAGCCACGCTCGCGGTCATGGGCATTTTGGTCAAGACTCACCGTGATTAGTCTCACTATAATAAATTGACCTGAAAATTTGCTATAGTGTTAGGATGGATGGTTGGGCCTGATTAATGTGGTGTAATGTTAATCAGTGGAGGATTAATATTGTTCAATTAATTAACTTTTTTTAGTTTGCGAACTACTACTGTTTGTAATTGTTTTTACGCAAATAAACCCTTAGCCTATCTTTGTCTCCCGTGCATTGTGCATATTTGCGGATGTGACTTGTTGAATACTGTGGGTGGTACTCAGTCTTGATCCCTTTCCCCTCTCAATGGTGGAGCACATGTCTGACGAGGACCATCAGGAGGACTAGGCTGGCTCTGCCGTCAAGACGCCTGTGGAATGGAAGCCTCTTCTTGGCTAGCTATATATAGATTTTATTTATTTTTACCGCTGCATTTATGTAAGACAAATTTTATTCTGTTTGTAAGACGCACTCTGTATAGCAACTTGGTATTGTGCACATTGTCTTTCCTGGACAGGGATTTAATACACAGGAATGTTCAGAATTCTGGTTACGAATTTCTGGGTGTTACACCTGCTAAGGTTAACGCCATAACCAAGTGGCCCACTCCCAGGTATGTGACGGAAGTGAGAAGTTTCCTAGGCTTGGCCGGATACTATCTGTCGGCGAAATGGGACTGGGGGTCCCACATTCTGTGGGGACGCGTGGATCCCCGGCCACGTCAGAGATCCTCCGAGGCCACAATCTGCACAAGCGACGGCCAGCTACGGTCGTCGTTGTCACAGCCCCAAATCTAATTCCAAGTAATTAGGGTTATAACCTACTGCCACTAGAGTGCATAAACAAAATCCTTGCTATGTCGCTTCATGCAAAATTAAAGTTTGCAATATGTAAACCTTCAATAGTTAAAACCCTAATCGGTAAAAACCAAACCTTACCAAATAGTGCATCAAGTTGAACAGAAACATATGTGGGAAATAATTTATTCAAATACTATTTTAGTTACCATGAATCAATATAATTTTTCCAGAATTGATTTCATTAGTTTAGACCCCTCACAAATTCCAAACAAGTTTCAGCCTGGATCCTTCTCTGTGCCATATGCATGGGTACAGTCTAAGGATTGTTCTGAAGATGTTAGGTTACACATAAAACCATGGAAAAATTCCTGTAAGCACTATCTCACCAAATCAACCCACTGTAAATTTTACATAATTTTATCACTTCAATAAATACTTCAACCAAGTCCCTCAAATCAGCAAAACTAGAAAGCTAGCTGAAATGAATTAGTTTACTTCTAAAATTCACCACGTGAAAATGAAGACTAATTAGACAGAGCCCTTTTGCCAAAGTGTGTGCCAACATGAACCCTATCATCAGGAATTTTGGATTAATTTATCTCCCAAAGAAAACACATAAAATGACAAGATCAAGGCACTGGAGAAACAAGTGAAACTGCAGCAAAACTGGATCATTGTGCCTACTTTGCATTTTCACCAAAGGCAAACCAGAACACTTCTAACCATGAAATTTGGTCAGCATGTTAAACACATCTTCCTCTACCTCCATTAATTTTCCCACAATTTATGCTCCTCATTAATCTAGTGAAACAGTAGTGTAAAGACTGCCTGCTTGACAGCTAGCAAGACTTAGTTTCTGGAGTTTTCTCCTCTCATCTTTCACTGACCAGTGGGACCCACAACACCCTGGCCCACCTGTAAGCCTCTGCCAGTCTTGGGACAGTGAGTTTCACCCCATTCCTACCCACACCCCTCTCTTTTCCATAGGAATTAACTCCAAGGACCCACAAGGCATAGAGTAAATCTAGCTAAATATGAGTAGAACATTGTTGCCTGACATGTGGGACCCACCCTGAACACTGTAGCAGTGGAGACGACTCAGCATTGCATGGCAGACGTGTCTTCCTCTCGTTCTCCTCTCCCACAGCACACACAGAGTGACTTAGATGAGCTCCTCCATGGAGCATCGACCATTTCGACTCAAACTCCGCCAGTAGAACCTCTCACCCTTCCTCTTCACGCTCCCACCGGAGAAATCCACAGAATCCCCAAAGATCACCGCCGTCAAGCTTATTCTTCCCTCTGCTGAAGGTGTTCGGTTGAGCTCGAGGTTGCTCCAGTGAGGTCCACCCTTTCTAAGCTTCGGGAACATGATCTATACCTTCTAACCGTTCCATTTTTGTGCTTGGTTGCCCTAGGATCGCCGGTCGAGGCCGTCGTGTTTTGCTCTCTGCTCTGCTGCGCCGCCGCCGGCGTTGCCTCACCGTTTCCGGCCGCCTCGGAGCAAGTCTGACCGGACCACCTCGCCTTCAGTGTCGCCGCACTCCCAGGAGACGCTGGCCTCGACCAATCGAACCGCGACACAATATACCGAGAGATCGACATCGTCTTCTTCCCCTCTGGTCAATCCGCCGCCACCGCCGATTCGTCCTCTGTGGTGAGCCCCGCTTCGATTCTTTGCACCGTAGCCGTCCTCAGGAAGTTTCTAACCTGTTAGACACCGTGTCCTAGCCGCAGGCCAACTGAAGTGAGCTACCGTCGTGGAGCCGAAGGTTTTCGCCGCCGCCGGGCCAAGTTCGCCGTCGCCGTTGCTGTTTCCGTTTCACTGAGACCAGCACAACCTTCAGTGAGCATCTTGGTACCCTTTAGACGCTAAGGCATGCTTTGTTTTGGCCTGAAACCGCCCGTAGCCGAGTCGGCCTAGCTAACCCGAACCACTCCACCGCTGGAGCTCGCCGCCGGCGAGATTCCGGTGACCCGAGGTGTCAAGAAGACCACCCGTAGCTCCGCCGTGAACTCCTCTATCTTTTCTCTTTGGGGCCCGGCTACAGCCGAGCCGCCGTTCGCCGTCACCGCCGCCGAGAAGCTCGCCGGCTCTGTCTGCCCGCGTCCTTCTCTGTTCACCAGGCCGGACCATACACTCCGGGAACGGACGGTCCGATCTGTGCGCCCGCGCCCTCGCGCCCGTGCCCTGCTCTGCTTTGCCTCGCTAGCCTGCGGGCCCGGGCTGCAAGGGAGAAAAGAAGAAAGAAGAAAGAAATAGGAAAAGTAATTAAAAGATTATCTTACAACAGAAAAATGGCTAAACTTTGCAAATCCATAACTTCTCCATTTTGACTCCAATTTGAGTGAAACCAATTTTGTTAGCTCTGTAAATTTGTGAAATTTATTACTGTAAAATAAAATAGGACAACTTCTGTACAGAAAATATCCATAAAATAATATGAAGCAAAATTGACTTATTTTGCGCTTAATAACTTGAAATATTCCCATAAAATTCATCCTATTTGCTAAAAATGTGAAACCACTTCTGTTAAACTCAGAAAATTGTAAACTTACTGTGGAAAATTTGTATTTGATGAAAATACCTCCTAAAATAGCCCTAAGTAATTTTCTAACCTTTCTTTTTGTTAAACTTGTAAAATTCATATCTAAATCATTTTAAATCGGATTTCAGTAAACCAAATTTTGTCGGAACCAGGAAGATATGTATTTTCACATAAAAATGCTCACACTCATAAAATCTACCAGAGAAGGCAAGCACTTATTTTCTACTTAGAGTTTTCCTATAGTTTCGGCTTTTGCCGTTTTCAGCCCTTCTACCTTGTTATTTTTGTATCTCCCAATCCAGGGATGCAAATGACTTGGTTCTTTCTCCTAAAATCTTGTTAGGACATACCATACCTACTGTATTTATCTCATAATTAATTGATCATGTTGCATAGACATGTTTAATTGCTTCTTATTTGCATATTGCTTCTTATCGATAGATTCTGAGGATACGGAGTACGTGGAGATTAACCCAGAGCTTGAGTGTGACTCATCGCTGCAGCAAGGCAAGCGTCTAAGCATATTGAACCTATGTTTTCAATAAATTGATTTGTTTGTGAAAACAATATCTATATGCATGCTTCAGTCTGTTCAAAATGGGGAAAATGGGTAGAGTTAATATTACCTAATTGTATGCATTTCCATTCCTTGTTTATTGATGCCATGTTTATACATTGTCACCCCTGGTTAAGGACTTTGGGATACCTTCATTTTACCGAATGCTTAGCCATGCTTATTTCTAGACTTAGAAAGGTCCGATAGATGGAGCTATCGGTTCAAAACTAGTTTAAGGCGAATGGATGGGTTAAAATCTGAAAAGAATCACTTCTAATGTATAATTGAGAATATGTTTGACTTGGACGGATGATAGGGCGATGAAGGGATGGTGTTTCCCCGATGCACGTAGCTCCGTCTGGGTCGTTAAGGACCGAACATGTTGACGTCTATTCAAGCACCCTACGTACTTCCACACGCCGGGAGTGGGACGGCTTAACTCAGTACCACGGGAGGCTGTGGCCATCTACGCCCGTCCGTCAGTCGTGAGGAGGGATTTCCGTTGGAGGACCTCGAGCGCGCCTGGCTGTGGCCGGAGGTGCCTCCCACGACGGTAAGCCCGCCTTAGTCATCACACACGCACGACTAAGTTGTCGGGGGCCCAGACGTGGTTTAGGTGGTTGGGGCTAAGCGTGCAAAAGGTTCTGTTGTGACCTCTAGTCCGCACTCAATGTGTAGAGTGTGGGTAACGGCAGGTACGAATCAAACTAGAGTGTAGCCGTTTGGCTTCTATCACATCGTGTGGGTAAAGATGTACACCTCTGATCAGAGTAAGAACTATTCGAATAGCCGTGTCCACGGTTACGGACGACCGCTTGATGTGTTCCTCAGTCATGTTAGCATCCAACTTTGGGTTATGTGGTTACCATGACTTAGGATAGTCATGGATGGATGGGTTTATATAAGGGATTTTTAATGTTAATTATGACTTGGCTTTAGTCATGAAAAATGGTGTGCTAGTGTAGCACAATTGTTTGGGCAAGGATGGCCCATGGATGATGCTTAAAGCATGGTTTATGCTCATTTATATTCCATTTTCAGAACCATATACTTGCTGTCTTAAAATTTCAGATTGAGTTATTTCACAAAATGCTTATAGTTTCAAGTATTACTTGCTCAACAAAATCAGCTTTGTGCAAAATCAAATCAATATAGCCTTCTTCCTTGATGTAGAAACCAGCATGCTTCCTTTGTACTATTATTATTGTGTAAGTCTTGCGGAGTACCATTCGTACTCACGTTGCTATTTTTCAGGTGAGGACAACGACGAAGCTGATGTGGTCTACTATTATCCCGCTGAGGGTGGCGAGGATAATTAGTAGTTTGAGTTGAGCTCTATCCCCAGTCGGTTGCCCTGTGCTTGGGTTTGCCACCACTGGTTCTTATCTTTTGTGTTTATATTCCGCTGCAAATCTTTTGTGTCACTTTGTGATGAATTAGGGTGTGAACCCTCTATGTAGAATCTATAACCCTGCTACTCGTCTATCCATTTTTTTTGAGTACTTGTGATGTTTATCAATTGCTTGCGATGAAAGTGTGAGGCTAGTCGCTTTCCTGGGGACTAGCTGAACATGAGTATGAGTTGTGTATAATTGAGATGGTTGGGGGATAGCTATTGTGGTTCGAGTCCTCTGGGGTACGTATCGTGTTTGGTCGCCACCATCGAGTGGTTTGACGGGCGTATGACGGGGAGGACTGGCAAGCTATCCTTATGATTATCTCTTTTGTACATTTCTCGGCATTTTGGATTTGTATTGTGAGTGGGTAAAGATTATGGCAAGTTTGCGATGAGGATGGATGGTTACTGCATTTATTCGGGTTTTATTTGAGACCCCATCCACCTAGATAGTTCGCGTTGCCGTAATAATTACTCTTCATAATGCACTTCTGGGGTGCCCACAGTCGTCCCGCTGAGCGCCCGGGGCGCCATCTCCATCGCCCCCAGGCCCGTCCCCGGGGCGCCATCTCGCCATCGGCCCCGGGCCCCGGCCCCGGGCCTCGCCCCGGGGCGCCATCATATCGCCCCGGACCCGGGTGCCGATACCCCGGCCCCGGGTGCCGATGCTCGGCCCCGAGGCCGATTGCCGACTGCCCGAGCGCCGATCCCCTCGGTCCCGGGCGCCGATCGCCCCGGTCCCGGTGCCGACTGACTCGGCCCCGGGTGCCGATCGCCTCGACCTCGGGGACCAATTGTCTCGAAGAACTCCACGGACCAACTTGCCAACTACTCTGCCACGCGTGGGCGTCTCCTGATGGCCCCCCGTGGACGCATGCCTGCGCAATGGACACATGCCTGTGCAGTCAGAAACTCTTTTTGACTACGGAGGCTTCTTTCACTGTGCAATCGATGTGCAGTCAGAGCCTTTGACTTGGAGGCGTGCGCCATCACGTCTCCACGCTCCAGCCATCCTCCGCGGCTGACCAGACGTGCGGCAGCAGCTCCGGCATGGCAACAGCAGGCGGGCTAGCAGTACCTACTCCGGCGTGCCGATAGCAGCGCACGCGTGCGACAAGACAGTGCTTTCTCTCGCTCCAGGTACTGGCACTGTGGACTCCCCTTCGCTGATAAAAGGAGGATCCAGGCCAATGGAAACGGCAGCTTAGGTTGAGCTTAGGTTGAGCCCGGTGCTTCTTCTTCTTCCTCGGCTCCGAGCCCCCGAGGGAGGACTTAGCTCCCGTGCTGCTCCCGTTTGCTCCCAGCCAGCTCCCGAGCTCCCCGAGTCTCCTTGTAACAATCATACCGCATTCACCTCCACATAGCATACACACAGGAGTAGGGTATTATGCTTCCGAGCGGCCCGAACCTGTCTAAACGCCTCCTGTCTCTCTCCCGCGCGGTTACCACGGTTCGGACGGTCCGGACCAGATTCGGACGGTCCGAACCCCTATATCTCTCAGCTCGGGCCCCCGGTTCCCGAGCGCCCATCCGTCTGTTGATCCACCGGACGCCGCTTCGCCTGAGAACTACTTCCCTGGCCGAATCTCAAAGGGGGGTCTCCAGACTTCCCGCCGTCGAGGTTTCATCCTCCAACACTATCGGAGATTCATTGAAGGATTCTCCGAAATCGCTAGGCCAATGACGCAGTTACTCAAGAAGGAGAGGAAATATGAATGGACAAACAGGTGTCAGAACAACTTCAACCAATTGAAAGCAAGACTGACATCTGCTCCCATCCTAATTCTCCCAAATAATAAGAAGGACTTTGAGGTCTATTGTGGCGCTTCCCGCCAAGGCCTAGGAAGCGTACTGATGCAGCATGGCAAGGTAGTGGCCTACGCCTCATGCCAACTAAGGCCCCATGAGGAAAATTACCCCATGCACGACCTAGAGTTGGCATCAGTAGTTCATGCGCTAAAAATATGGTGGCATTACCTAATCGGCAATCACTGTGATATATACACAGACCATACGAGTCTCAAGCATATCTTTACCCAGTCAGATTTGAACCTGCACCAGTGAAGGTGGCTAGAGTTGATCAAGGACTATGACCTAGGTATCCATTACCATCCCGGTAAGGCGAATGTAGTGGCCGATGCACTTAGCCAGATGCCAGCATGTTTCATGCTAGGCGACCGTTGGTTACCGGAAGGATTACAGAAGGATATGGCATACCTTAACCTCCAGATGGTAATAAAGGGGAGCATTGCCAACTCGGAGATGCAACCAAAACTCCCTGGCCAAATAAAGGAAGCGCAAAAAGGCGATGTAGAGGTGGAAGAGATCAAGCACCAAATGAACTTGGGAAAGGCCGCAAAATTCAGAATGGACAAGCAAGGAATATTATGGTATAAAGAACGGTTGTTCGTGCCAGCCGCGAATGGCCTTCGGAAATTAATTCTCACAGAAGCTGTCACACCCTGATATTAGCCACACTAAATTATACTTGAGAAAATGCCCAAGAAAAATAAATTTAAATGGCAAAAGGAATTAATTAAATATGTGAAATGCAAAATAATAAATTAACATGGCCGAGAATATTTTTCTTATGTTCTCCTTGCCAAAATACATTAACTGAATTTTTAGTGGAATTTTCAGAGCACAGAAACTATTTTTAATAAATCAAAAACGATTATCGGAATTAATTTCACTCTGGAAATCATTTTCCTTTTCTCTTCTTTCGGTTTTCTCTTTTTCTTTCTTTTTCCCTCCACGCTGGGCCGTGGCCCAACACTGTGCCACCGGCCTCCGCCAGCCCGCGCGCAGCTGCGCCCCAACCCTACCTGCCAGCCACCATCCCGCCCCTCCTGCTCTCTCTCTCTACGCTGCGGGGCCCGCCTGTCGGTCCGCTCGCCCGTGCGCCCGCGCGCCTCCCTGCTGACAGGCCAAGCCCGCCTGTCAGTCCCGTCTTCCTCCTCCGTCCGAACCAGGCAGAGGGGAAAAATCCCCTCCGTCGTTCGATCGGCGCCTGCCTTGGGTTCAAACAAGCGCGGACCGAGTCCGCCCCCACTCCCCACATCCTCCGGCGTCCTTGTCCCCTCTCTCTCGCGAAACATGCGCATGACCCTGACGCCGCCGCCCACATTCCCGAGCACGATTGAGCCGTTATGGCCTCGATCTCGCCCGGCCTAGTACATAATAGTGTTCGCCGCTCTCTCCTCTACATTTCCCCTCTCATACTGAGCCTTCTCGAGCCCTCAAACACCACCACCACCGCGCACCCGAGTTTCCGCCGCCTTCCACCAACTCTAGCCGTCGCTCACCACTGGTCTAGACGCCGCCAAACTGCACCGCCACCACCATCGTCTCCGCCGTGCCAAGGAGCTTTTCAGCCGCCACTCCGTGGAAGCCAAAGCCCGTCGGAACGCTCCGTCCTTGCATATGGTGAGCTCCAATCCTCTGTCTCCTCTCCGGCCGGCTGTTTCCGCCACGTCGCCCCTTCTTTCTCCGCCCTAACTCCTTTCCCGTCCTCCTCATCTTCCAGGACACCTCAGCCGCCATCTCTCGCTTGTTCGCCGCCGTCGGAGCTCCGTTGCCGACGTCGTCCCGAAGCCATCGCCGCTCCTACCTCCCCACCGTCGTCCCTGCGTCGTCGCTCATCACCACGAGCCACCAGTGAGATTCCCTTCCACCTCCCCATCCCATTTCGCCCCTCCGCGTGTCCGCCGCCGCACTGAGTGGTTGCCACCGGTGACCATTGGGTGGCGTGCACGCCGCCATCTCCCGCTCGGGATGGTCGGCTTCGGCCACCATTCCCCAGGGCCGTCCGATCTGCCAGGTGGCAGATCGGGGCCGCCCACGTGGCAGCCTCATTGGCGCCACGTGTGCGCCACGTGGCACACCCGTTTCCGGCTATGGGTCCACCGTGTGCCATCCTCCGGTGCGCCACTGACCAGTGGGGCCCGCCTGTTGGCGCTGGCTTCTCGGTCCAGTGACGCCATAAATCGGATAATTGTGCAATAAATTGTTTAGTAATTAGTTGTACACTAGAAATAATAATAAAACTTCAATAATTCATAACTAATTCATACGAACTCCGATTAAGCCCATTCAAATTTCATTAAATCCAGAAAAATGTCAAGAATGCATTAAAAATACTTTTAGCCCTTGTTTTCTTGCCCACATGTACCTTTTTAATTGTTTGTGCATTGCTTGTTATAGAATCTGATGTCGGTGACCCTCTAGTGTATTACAAGGTCGTAGCAGAGTACATCGAGCCGGAGCAAGGCAAGTCGCACTGTTATCTTGATCAATTTGTACCCGTTTTTCGCTAAATTACTTTGTTTACTCAAATAAACTGCATTATTTCTATATTTCATGTGGGTGGGTTATAACCTATACAATAATAAGACCTTGCCTTAGCTTTGAAACCTGAATCCTTGTCACCTGGGTAATAATATGATTGGATTACTATTCTTAGGATGCTTAGCCATGCCTAGCAACATACCTCACATGGGAATTAAATATTATCTTTTTATATGATTCGACGCAATATCGGAAAAATGAAACTTTGGATAGACTGATGTTAAATTACTAAAATTGGACCTAAATGATGGGCTGTGGGTGTATGGTTTTGCTTGTCACACCCATGGCAATTAAGGACCGGTTCGCAGGAACCACTTGGGCAACTACCCGTACTTTCCATAAGCCAGCGTGGGCAACGCCTGGGCTTGAAGCGTTTCTTCTCCCTCTCCTAGGCACCGAAGAAGAGGGTAGGCGTGATGGAGTTGGGTCGGCCCGGGGTAGGGTTGATCGGCTTCCGGATTCACCGTGGCACAAGGGGGTAGCCTGGCCAATATGGCGTGCCCTGTCGGCAGGTGCAACCTCAGCATGGTGTAGATGGTTCGGGAGAGGTTTCGTGAACGGTCCTATCATAGCCTCTCACGGGGCATCGTGGTGATGCACTGGCACACGGGAACGTGTCTGGGGCTGTCTTGTGGGTAAAGTTGTACACCTCTGATCAGAGTAAATCTATTCGAATAGCCGCACCCGCGGTTATGGGCACATTGGTCAAGACTCACCGTGATTAGTCTCACCTTTAGATATTTAATCTGGTTTCATGAAACTGATATGGTTTGGGTGGAAGGTGTGGAGTCCGGTCAACGAGGTTGAGTTGATCAGGGGTGGCCGATTAGTGTGGTGTAACGCTAATTGGTGGAGACTGGTGAGCGTGGTGTAACGCTCATCAGTGACGCCTGGTGGACGTGGTGTAACGTTCATCAGTGTGGCCTGGTCAATGTGGTGTAACGTTGATTAGGAAAAACTGGTCAACGTGGTGTAACGTTGTTTAGTGGAGACTAGTTAACGTGGTGTAACGTTAATCAGTGGAGTCTGGTTAACGTGGTGTAACGGTAACCGGAGGAGTCTGGTGAACGTGGTGTAGCGTTCATCAGTGGAGACTGGGTGACGTGGTGTAACATCAACTAGTTGGGAATGGTTGGGCTTGGTTAACGTAGTGTAACGTTAACCGGTGGAGAATTAATATTGTTAAATTAATTAACCTTTTTACTGTTTGCAAACTACTACCGTTTGCAACTGCTTTTACGCAAACAAACACTAGCTCATCTTTGTACCCTGTGCATATGCATAATTGTGTGTGTGATTTTTTGAGTACTGTGGGTGGTACTCAGCCTTGCTCCCTTTTCCCCCTCTCAGTGTTGGAGAACGCATCCAACGAGGATCGTCCCGAGGAATAGGCTGGCTTCGTCGTCAAGGTGCTTGTGGGATGGATGCTGCCGATGGACCCACTGTCTATAGACTACGTTTTACCTTTTCCGCTGCATTTTTGTAATATAATTTTACTCTGTTTGTAAGACACTCTGTATGGCAACTTGACTTTGTGTACCCTGGCTTTCCTGGGCAGGGATTCAATACACATGAATGTTTAGCATTTCAGTGGCGAATTTCTGGGCGTTACAAGTTGGTATCAGAGCCGAGCTTGACCGTAGGACCAGCCAAATGGAAATCCTAAGAGCCTTCTGAAATTCTAACTTGCATATGCTTCTCACATTTGGAGTTATTTTGGGAAAAGTGGGAATTCATTCTTGGATTGGGATAAAATCTTGGCCGTTTATTTGATGGAAACTTTTGAGTCAAGTTAAATCTGGAGTGAAGATTTTGTTCATGGGTGGTCATGGGTGACCAACTTTTGGGAAAACATGGGTTAATCTAGGGGAAGGTATGATTTATGGCTTGCATAAAATATCTTTATTCGCTTTGCAATTATTATGTGAATTTTATTTAGTATTATTTGGTTTCGCAGTGGTATTTTGTCCGTCTCAAGTTTACTTACAAAATTATTTTCTGCATAAAATCGTTGTTATTTTCAAATTATTTACTATTCACTTATTTGGATCTGAGCATACCTTGATTCCCCCTCCTTGCTATCTATAGATGGACAACCTCCCCAACCAGCGTGGCATGGAGATGGGCGGTTTCGTGGAGGAGCTTCGGATGATGAGCTTCACTTTGGGGTACAGCCATGCCCCAGAGTACACTACAGTGGAGCCCATAGAGGGTGAGCTCCCACACCGGGTTCGCTTAGAGCTGCCAGGCGAGATGTACCTCCTACCTGCTATGAAGGTTGAGATTGGCAGGCGCACCTTCAGCCACGCCTACCAGGAGGCCGCTTTCCGCCTGATTGGAGAGCTACGACGGAAGCATCACGCTACCCTCTGCACCACCGCCTACCACTACCTCCCCTGCCGGGCGCACTACCAAACCTACAGTGCGTTTCAGCTGGCAGACAATGAGAATGACACCACCATCGTCCACATGAGGCGGGCGATGTTGGCCATGGATTACATGCACGCCAACTGGGTGCGTGCAGCTCACGACCGGGAGGACGCCAACAGGACGACCATCATTGGTCTACAGAACCAGATCGACCGCCTGAAGAAGGAGGTCGCAGAACTAAAGGGACAGCCACCACCCGGTGGGGCCAGGATCCGGCTGACTCTGAGGAAGAGGACCCTTCCTCCTGTGTGTGTTCAGTTGGCCCCTAGGAATGGGCCACACGCACCACCACCGCCACCGGCTCCAGCACCAGCTCCAGCCCTAGTGCCAGCACAGTCGGGTGGATGGATCAGCGCGTCGTTAGGCGATGATGGCTCTTAGGGAGGCACCAGCATCCATGGGGGCTTCACTTCCACAGACGACAGCAGCTCCTTCAGTGGGTCCGGCACCCACAGCGAGGCCAGTTCTTCGGCCCACGGAAGTGTGGAATACGCGGGCGGATCCAAGAGCCGCACCGACGATGAGGTGGGTGACAAGCAAGAGCCGGAGTACAACTCAGATGACCGCCAAAGCCGCTCGGAGCATTAGACGCGCCACCCTTAGCTTTGTCGTTTTCTTAGTTTGATTTCCTGTTTAGTTGTAATGTTAGGAATGTTTGCTTTGCTTGGGGTTAGTTGGTGGCATACCATCTGTTGTGGTATGTCCGCCGTAATTAGGAGTTGAACTGATTTTCCTCCTGTTTCCAACCAAAAATTTCAGTTAATTTAATTCAGCCACTTAGTTATCACTCCTATTCTGAGCCACCTATTTTCCTCCTTCTCTTCCACTGCTTTCCCCCTTCAGATGGTGAACATAAGGAGTGGTGCCCGTGCTGCCAGTGACGCCAATGCTACTCACCAGTGAGAAGGAGCACCTTAGAACCATGGAGCACCCAACCACGTGCCACCGCCGCTACCGGAGAACCCGACCTTGGCACAGGTTCTGGCCAACCAGAACCAGATGATGGCTTTGATGATGTAGCAGATGCAGCAGAACAATATGCAGCAGCAACACCAGCAACCACACAACCCGGCCGTTGCCCCTCAGTCCAAGCTGCCTGAGTTCCTGAGGGTCAGGCCGCCAACTTTCTCCAGCACCACCAACCTGATAGATGCCAACAACTGGCTATTGGCAATTGAGAAGAAGCTCAACCTCCTCTAGTGCAACGATCAGGAGAAGGTCGCATTCGCCACACACTAGCTCCAAGGTCCCGCATCAGCTTGGTGGGACAACTTCCTGGTGACCTGCACCGCTACCACGGAAGTCACTTGGGCAAAATTCTGCCACAATTTCCAGAAGTCTCAAATTCCGGCAAGAATTGTGGCATAGAAGAAAAGGGAGTTTAGGGACTTGGTCCAAGGGAATTAGACGGTCACAGAATACCTCCACGAATTCAATCGTCTAGCGTGCTACGCGCCTGAGGATGTCCGCACAGATGCGGAAAGACAAGAGAGGTTCTTGGATGGATTGAACGACGAGCTGACCAATCAGCTCCTCTTAAGCGATTACCCAAACTTCGAGAAGCTGGTGGATAAAGCGATCCGCCAGGAAAGCCAGCACAACAAGGTGGACCGCAAGAGGAAGGCTACCTAGTTCCGAACTCACCAAGGGTAGCATCAGAGGCCACGGATGATGTTGGGCCAGCAAGGTGGACTGGCCACCATGATCGTCTGCCAATAGCGCCCGTTCCACTCGGGGCACTCCGGAGGCAGCAGTAGCAACAGCGGGTAGTACAACTGCCAGTCCACTCCACGCCCACCAATGGCGCCAGCGCAGCAGGGTCAGACACGGAAAGACGGCGGGGGCAAGACCTACGTCTGCTACAACTACAATGAACCAGGTCACTTCGCCGACAAATGTCCGAAGCCGAGGCAAATGGGATCTAGGCCTGCAGCTCCCCAGCACACCAATGCCAATCAACAGGTGATGAAGGGGCGCGTCAATCATGTCTCTGTGGAAGAGGCGTAGACTGCACCAGAGGTGGTATTGGATACGTTTCTTGTGAACTCAATACCTGCAACCGTACTTTTTGATTATGGTGCAACACATTCTTTCATATCCAAGAAATTTGTGGGGGCACATGGGATAAAAGTAGTGGAACTTAAAATCCCCATGAGGGTTCATACACCTGGGAACCACATGATAACCGCTCACTATAGCCCTTCAGTGAGCCTAGAAATCCAAGGGTCACCTTTTCTAGCCAATCTTATCCTCTTAGAATCCAAAGACCTAGATGTCATCCTAGGAATGGATTGGTTGACCCGACACAAAGGGGTGATCAACTGCGTGGACCGCACCGTAACGGAGACCAGTTCGGAAGGAAAGGTGGTTATCTTCAAGTCACTTGTGCCGCTGCATCAGGAAGCAAGCTTGAATCAGGTTGCAGTAGAGCAACCGTCGGAAGGTGGGACGAAGCCAGAAAGGAAAATAGAGGACATTCCAATAGTAAAGGAATACCTGGATGTGTTCTCGGAAGACCTACCAGGGATGCCACCAGAAACAGAAATTGAGTTCAGGATTGATTTGGCACCGGGGACAGCGCCAATATACAAGAGGCCGTACAGAATGGCATCGAACGAGATGGCGGAAATCAAGAAGCAGGTCGATGATCTACTACAGAAGGGCTACATCTACCCAAGCACATCACCTTGGGGAGTGCCAGTCATCTTCGTAGAAAAGAAGGACAAGTCAAAATGAATGTGCGTGGACTATCGCGCACTAAATGATGTCACCACAAGAACAAGTACCCTTTGCCGAGGATTGATGATCTTTTCGACCAATTGGAGGGTGCCACCGTTTTCTCCAAGATAGACCTGCGATCAGGCTATCATCAGCTGAGAATCCGAGAAGAAGACATACCGAAGACAGCCTTCACCACATGGTACGGGCAGTACGAATGCACTCTTATGTCCTTCGGACTGACAAATGCACCCGCCTTTTTCATGAATCTGATGAACAAGGTATTCATGGAGTTTCTGGACAAGTTTGTGGTAGTGTTCATCGATGGCATCCTGATCTACTCAAAGTCAACGGGAGAGCATGAGCAACACCTTCGTTTGGGTCTCGAGAAGTTGAGAGAGCACCAGTTGTACGCCAAGTTCAGCAAATGCGACTTCTGGCTGAGGGAAATGCAGTTCCTCGGACACATCATCACTGCCCAGGGAGTTGCCGTGGACCCAACGAACGTGGAATCCGTTACCAGTTGGAAACCTCCTAAGACAGTGACACAAGTGCGGAGTTTTCTTGGACTTGCACGATATTACCGCCAGTTCATCAAGAATTTCTCGAAGATTGCCAGACCTATGACACAATTACTAAAGAAAGATGTGAAGTTTGTCTAGACATCCGAGTGCAATCACAGCTTTGAAGAACTCAAGAAGAAGTTGGTTTCAGCACCGGTTCTGATCTTACCAGATCCCAAGAAGGATTTCCAAGTGTACTGTGATGCATCCCGCCAAGGGCTAGGGTGTGTGTTGATGCAAGAAGGCAGAGTTGTAGCCTATGCATCGCATCAGTTACGCCCCCATGAGAGAAATTACCCAACACACGACCTGGAATTGGCCGTAGTGGTCCATGCTCTAAAGATTTGGCGGCATTACCTCATCAGTAACCGCAGTGAGATTTATACGAACCACAAGAGCTTGAAATACATATTCACCCAGCCTGATCTGAACCTCCGCCAAAGAAGGTGGCTGGAATTGATTAAGGACTATGATGTGGGGATACATTACCACCTGGGAAAGGCCAATGTCGTGGCAGACGCTTTGAGCAGGAAAAGTTACTGCAACACCGCTCAAGCAGAGGCATAGTGTAAGGAAATGCAGCAGGAATTTGAACACTTAAATTTGGGCATTGTCGAACATGGAGTCGTGGCAGCCCTAGAGGCCCAGCCCACACTTTTTGACCAAGTTTGCAAGGCACAAGCGAATGATCCAGAAATTCAAGAACTTGAGAAGAACATGAGAGTTAGAAAAGCTCAGGGTTTTACAAAAGATGAAAACGGGACCGTCTGGATGGGAGAACGTTTGTGCGTTCCAGAGAATAAAGAACTCAAAGACCTAATACTCCGGGAGGCCCATGAGACGCAGTACTCCATTCATCCCGAAAGCACAAAGATGTACCAGGACCTCAAGTCAAAGTTTTGGTGGGCTAGCATGAGAAGGGAAATCACCGAATTCGTGGCACTTTGTGATGTGTGCCAGTGAGTCAAAGCAGAACACCAATGGCCTGCTGGACAGTTATAGCCGCTCAAGGTCCCAGAGTGGAAGTGGGAAGAAATCGGGATGGACTTCATCACCGGTTTACCCTGCACATCGTCGAGGTATGACTCAATTTGGGTGATCATGGACCGACTCACCAAGGTTGCTCATTTCATCCCCGTGCATACAACATACTCGGGTAAGAAACTGGCAGAACCGTATATGGCTCGCATAATGTGTTTACACGGAGTACCCAAGAGGATCGTCTCCGATCGTGGTAGCCAGTTCACTTCCAAGTTTTGGCAGAAGTTACAAGCAAAACTGGGAACCCGACTGAACTTCAGCACCGCATATCATCCACAAACAAATGGTCAGACTGAAAGAGTCAATCAGATATTAGAGGATATGCTAAGGGCTTGCACGCTGGACTTCGGAGGAACATGGGATAAGAGCTTACCCTACGCAGAGTTCTCGTACAACAATAGTTACCAAGCCAGTTTGCAGATGGTACCGTTTGAAGCTCTGTATGGCAGGAAGTGCCGTACACCGCTTTTCTGGGATCAGACGGGCGGTGAACGCCAGGTATTCAGAACCGACGCACTCAAAGAGGCAGAAGAGAAGGTGGCCATAATATGGGAGCGCTTAAAGATGGCTCAATCTAGACAGAAGAGTTATGCCGACAATCGTCGACAAGACCTAAGCTTCGAGGAAGGGGACTATGTGTATCTTTGTGTCACACCACTCCGTGGGGTACATAGGTTCCAAACCAAAGGGAAGTTAGCACCTCGCTTCGTGGGACCCTACCAAGTGCTAGCCCGTAAAGGTGAAGTGGCATATCAGTTGAGCCTCCCAGCTTCAATGACAGGCATACACGACGTGTTCCACTTGTCACAACTGAAAAAGTGTCTGAGGATACCAGCAGAACAGGCAGATCTGGAACAGATCGAGATCCAAGAAGACCTCACCTATGTGGAGAAGCCAATTCGGATCTTGGAAATCAATGAAAGAAACACCAGAAGCTGGGTAATCAGATTCTGCAAGGTACAGTGGAGTCATCACTCAAAAGAAGAAGCCACCTGGGAACGAGAAGACGAACTGAAGTCCGCCTATCCCCACCTCTTCGCCAACACGTCCGAATCTCGGGGACGAGATTCTGTTTAAGGGGGGTAGGTTTTTCACACTAAATTATACTTGAGAAAATGCCCAAGAAAAATAAATTTAAATGGCAAAAGGAATTAATTAAATATGTGAAATGCAAAATAATAAATTAGCATGGCCGAGAATATTTTTCTTATGTTCTCCTTGCCAAAATACATTAACTGGATTTTTAGTGGAATTTTTAGAGCACAAGAACTATTTTTAACAAATCAAAAACGATTATCGGAATTAATTTCGCTCTGGAAATCATTTTCCTTTTCTCTTTCTTTCTTTTTCCCTCCTCGCTGGGCCGTGGCCCAGCACTGTGCCGCTGGCCTCCGCCAGCCCGCGCGCAACCACGCCCCGACCCCACCTACCAGCCGTCGTCCCACCCCTCACGCTCTCTCTCTACGCTGCAGGGCCCGCCTATCGGGCCGCTCGCCCATGCGCCCGCACGCCTCCCCACTGATAGGCCAGGCCCGCCTGTCAGTCACATCTTCCTCCTCCGTCTGAATCAGGCGGAGGGCAAAAATCCCCTCCGCCGTTCGATCAGCGCCTGCGCCCGCCTCGGGTTCAAACGAGCACGGACCGAGTCCACCCCCACTCCCCACGTCCTCCGGCATCCTCGTCCCCTCTCTCTCACGAATCATGCGCACAACCCCGACGCCGCCGCCCTCATTCACGAGCACGATTGAGCCGTTACGGCCTCGATCTCGCCCGGCCAAGTACATAATAGTGTTCTCCGCTCTCTCCTCTACATTTCCCCTCTCATACCGAGCCTTCTCGAGCCCTCAAACACCACCGCCACCACACACCCGAGGTTTTGCCGCCTTCCACCAACTCCGGCCGTCGCTCGCCGCTGGTCCAGATGCCGCCAAACCGCACCACCACTGCCATCATCTCTGCTATGCCGACAAGCCTGTTGGCCGCCACTCTGTGGAAACCAAAGCCCACCGGAACGCTCTGTCCTCGCGTACGGCGAGCTCCGGTCCTCTGTCTTGTCACAGCCCCAAATCTAATTTCAGGTAATTAGGGTTATAACCTACTGCCACTAGAGTGCAGAAACAAAATCCTTTCAATGTCGCTTCATGCGAAATTAAAGTTTGCAAATATTTTCAAAACTCTCAATAGTAAAACCCTAACGGCAAAAATGGACCAACTCCTAACAGTGCAACAAACTTCACAGAAACATATATGGAAAATAATTTATTCAAATACTAGCCTGTTCATCATGAATCAATATAGTTTTTCCAGAATTTATTTCATTAGTTTAGACCCCTCAAAAATTCCAAACAAGTTTCAGCCTGGATCCTTCTCTTTGCCCCTTGCATTGGTACAGTCTAAGGATTTTTCTGAAGATGTTAGGTTGCACATAAAATCATGGAAAAAAATCCCTGTGAGCACTATCTCACCAAATCAACCCACTGTAAATTTTACATAATTTTATCAGATAAATAAATACTTCAACAAAATCCCTCAAATCAGCAAAGCTAGGAAGCTAGCTGAAATAAATTGGTTTACTTCTAAAATTCACCACATGAAAATGAAGACTAATTAGACAGAGCCCTTTTTGCCAAAGTGTGTGCCAACATGAACCCTATCATCAGGAATTTTGGATTAATTTATCTCCCAAAGAAAACACATAAAATGATAAGATTAAGGCACTGGAGAAATGAACTAAACTGCAGAAAGACTGGATTTGTATGCCTACTTTGCTTTTTCACCAGAGATGAACCAGACCTCTTCTAGCAACGAATTTTGGTCAGCAGGTTACACACATCTTTCTCTACCTCCAGTATTTTTCCCATAATTTATATCCCTTATTAACCTGCTGAAATTACAGATGCAAGGCAGCTGTCCCTACAGCTCACAACACTTAGTCTCTAGAGCTTTCTTCTCTCATTTCTCACTTCTAGGTGGACCCCACAAGACCTGGCCCACTTGTCAGCCTCATAGCAGCATGTGACAGTGTGTTTCACCAGGAAATTCACCCATACTCCTCCACTCCTCCTAGACCATCACTACTTGGACCCACAAGCCATAGAGTAAATCTAGTTAAATATGAGTAGAACATTGTTGCCTGACATGTGGGACCCACCCTGAACACTGTAGCAGTGGAGACGACTCAGCATTGCACGGCAGACGTGTCTTCCTCTCGTTCTCCTCTCCCACAGCACACATAGAGTGACCTAGATGAGCTCCTCCATGGAGAACATCGACCATTTCATCTCTAATCTCGCCATCAGAACCTCCTCCTCATCCTCTCCACGTTCCCACCGAGAAAACCCACGGAACTCCCAAGAATCACCGTCGGCAACTTCATCTTCCCCGGCGCCGTCAGTGTTCGACAGAAACCCAGCTAGCTCCGGTGAGCTCCATCCCTTCTAAGCCTCGGGAACATGATCTCCATCTTCTGGTCGTTCCATTTTGTCTTTGGTCACCCTAGGAATTGCCGGCCGAAGCCGCCGTCGTCCTCACCTTTGGTCCAGTGAGCGCCGCCACGACATCGTCGCTGTTCCGGCGAGCTCAGGTGATCCTAGCCCGAAGCACCGTGCCTCCAGTGTCTCCTCACTCCCAGGAGACGCTGGCCTCGACCAATCGAACCGCGACACAGTATACCGAGAGATCGACATCGTCTTCTTCCCCTCTGGTCAATCCGTCGCCGCCGCCGATCCATCCTCTCTGGTGAGCCTCCGCTCGATTCCCTGCTCCGGTACCTTCCCTGGAGCTTCACTAACTTGGTGGACATCGTTTCCCAGTCGCCCATGGACCGAAGTTAGCCGACGCCGTCGCTCAGAAGTTTTCCGCCGCCGCCGGGCTAGTTCCGCCGTCGCCGTTGTGGTCCCAGCTTCGCCAAGACCAGCACAAGCCTTGGTGAGCACTCCGGTACTCTATATAACCGCGTGCATGCATGGTTCTGGAAAGAATCGGGTCGTAGCTCGTTTTGCCGCAGCATCCCGAAACACTCCGCCGCTGGAGCTCGCCGTCGGCGAGATTCCGGTGACCCGAGGTGTCAAGAAGACCACCCTTAGCTCTACCGTGAACTCCTCTATCTTTTCTCTTTGGGGCCCGACTACAGCCGACGCCGCCATCGCCGTCGACAAGCTCGCTGGCTCGGACCTCCTCTGTTTCACCCGCCGGACCATCCACTCTGGGAACGAACGGTCCGTTCTGTTGTCCCGTGCGCCTGCTCTGTTCTGTCTCAATGCCGCGCTGACCCCACCTGTAAGAGAGAAAGAGAGAAAAAGAAAAAGAAGAAAAATGTTTAACTGAAATATTTTTCCAACAGAAAAATAACTCAACTTTGTAAATCCATATCTTTGTCACTTGTACTCATTTTTGAGTGAAACCAATTTTGTTAGCTCTGTAAATTCGTGAAATTTATTACTGTAAAATAAAATATGACAACTTCTGTACAGAAAATATCCATAAAATAATATGAAGCAAAATTGACTTATTTTGGGCTTAATAGCTTGAAATATTCCCATAAAATTCATCCTATTTGTTAAAAATGTGAAACCACTTCTGTTAAACTCAGAAAATTGTAACCTTACTGTGGAAAATTTGTATTTGATAAAAATACCTCCCAAAATAGGCCTAAGTAATTTTCTAACCTTTCTTTTTGTTAAACTTGTAAAATTCATATCTAAATCATTTTAAATCCGATTTCAGTAAACCAAAATTTGTCGGAACCAGGAGGATATGTATTTTCACATAAAAATGCTCACACTCATAAAATCCTACCAGAGAAGGCAAGCACTTATTTTCCACTTAGAGTTTTCCTATAGTTTCGGCTTTTGCCGTTTTCAGCCCTTCTACCTTGTTATTTTTGTATCTCCCAACCCAGAGATGCAAATGACTTGGTTCCTTTTCCTAAAATCTTATTAGGACATGCCCTACCTTCTGTATTTGTCTTAGAATTTATCGATCATCTTTGCATAGGCATATTTAATTGATTCTTATTTGAATATTCGCTTTTATCGATAGATTCAGACAATACGGAGTACGTGGAGAAAGAACCTGAGATTGAGTGTGACCTCTCGCAGCAGCAAGGCAAGCATCAATACTAACTTCTAAGCATATTGAACCTATAATTTCTGTAAATTAATTTGTTTGCGAAGAAAATATTTATATGCATGTTTCGGTCTATTTAAAATGGGGAAAATGGGTAGTGTTAATATTACCCAATTGTATGCATTTCCATTCCTTGATTATTGATGCCATGGTTATACCTTGTCACCCCTGGTTAAGGACTTTGAAATACTTTTATTTTACCGAATGCTTAGCCATGCTTATTTCTAGACTTAGCAAAATCCGATAGATGGAGCTATCGGTTCAAAACTAGTTGAATGCGAATAGCTGGGTTAAATTCTGACAAAAATAACTTCTGATTAATAAGTGAGAATATGTTTGACTTGGACGGATGATAGGGCGATGAAGGGATGGTGTTTCCCCGATGCACGTAGCTCCGTCTGGGTCGTTAAGGACCGAGCAGGTTGACGTCTATTCAAGCACCCTACGTACTTCCACACGCCGGGAGTGGGACGGCTTAACTCAGTAGCACGGGAGGCTGTGACCATCTACGTCCGTCCGTCAGTCGTGAGGATGGATTTCCGTTGGAGGACCTCGAGCGCGCCTGGACTGGCCGGAGGTGCCTCCCACGACGGTGAGCCCGCCTTAGTCATCACACACGCACGACTAAGTCGTCGGGGGCCCAGACGTGGTTTAGGTGGTTGGGGCTAAGCGTGCAAAAGGTTCTGTTGTGACCTCTAGTCCGCACTCAATGTGTAGAGTGTGGGTACTGGCGCGGTACATATCAAACTAGAGTGTAGCCATTTGGTTTCTATCACATCGTGTGGGTAAAGATGTACACCTCTGATCAGAGTAAGAACTATTCGAATAGCCGTGTCCACGGTTACGGACGACGCTTGATGTGTTAGTCAATTGTGTTAGCATCCAACTTGGGATTATATGGTTACCATGACTTAGGAAAGTCATGGATGGATGGGTTTATATAAGGGAGTTTTAATGATAAATGATGAAAGGTTTCAATATTAATATGACTTGGATTAGTCATGAAAAAGAGGATATGCTTGTGTAGCATATGTGTTTGGGCAATGGTGGCCCATGGATGATGTTTAGAGCATGGCTTATGCTCATTTATATTTCATTTTCAGAACTATATACTTGCTGTCCTAAAATTTCAGATTGAGGTTTTTCGCAAATGCTTATGTTTTAAATGTATTGCTTGCTCAATAAAATCAGCTTTATGCAAAATCAGATCCACATAGCCATACCCCTTGATGTAGAGGCTAGCATCTCTCCTTTGTATTATTAATATTGTATAAGCCTTTTGAGTACTTGTGTACTCACGCTGCATCTTTCAGGTGAGGACAACGACGAAGATGATGTGGTCTACTGTTGTCCCACCGAGGGTGGCGAGGATAACTAGTAGTTCAAAGTTAAGTTCTGCCCCAGTCGGTTGCCCTGTGGTATGGGTTTTGGCACCACTGGTTTTTGTCTTGTGTTTATTTCCGCTGCAAAGGTTTTGTGTCACTTTGTGATGAATTAGGGTGTGGGAATCCTATATGAAATATTTATAACTCTACTGCTCATTTATCCATATTTAGAGTACTTGTGATGTTTATCAATTGCTTGCGATGAAAGTGTGAGGTTAGTCGCTTTCCTGGGGACTAGCTGAACATGAGTATGAGTTGTGTATAATTGAGATGGTTGGGGGATAGCTATTGTGGTTCGAGTCCTCTGGGGTACGTATCGTGTTTGGTCGCCACCATCGAGTGGTTTGACGGGCGTATGACGGGGAGGACTGGCAAGCTATCCTTATGATTATCTCTTTTGTACACTTCTCGGCATTTTTGGATTTGTATTGTGAGTGGGTAAAGATTATGGCAAGTCTGCGATGAGGATGGATGGTTACCGCATTTATTCGGGTTTTATTCGAGACCCCATCCATCTAGATAGTTCGCGTTGCCGTAATAGTTACTCTTCATAATGCACTTCCGGGGTGCCCACATGTCTCCTCTTCGGCCAGTTGTTTCCACCACGCCACGCCTCCTTTCTCCGCCCTAACTCCTTTCCCGTCCTCATCTTCCAGGACACCTCGGCCGCCGTCTCTCGCTTGTTCGCCGCCGTCGGAGCTCCGTTGCTGACGTCATCCCAAAGCCGTCGCCGCTCCCGCCTCACCGCCGTCGTCCCCGCGTCGTCGCTCATCGCCACGAGCCACCGGTGAGATTCCTCTCCGCCTCCCCGTCCCATTTCGCCCCTTCGCGTGTCCGCCGTCGCGCCGAGTGGTCGCCACCGGCAACCATTGGGTCGCGTGCACGCCACCATCTCCCTCTCGGGACGGCCGGCTTCTGCCGCCATTCCCCAGGGCCGTCCGATCTGCTGGGTGGCAGATCGGGGCCGCCCGCGTGGCTGCCTCGTTGGCGCCACGTGTGCGCCACGTGGCACACCCGTTTCCGGCCGCGGTGGACTTGGTCCACCGTGCGCCATCCTCCGGTGTGCCACTGACTGGTGGGGCCCGCCTGTCGACGCCGGCTTCCCGGTCCAATGACGCCATAAATCAGATAATTGTGCAATAAATCGTTTAGTAATTAGTTTTACACTGGAAATAACAGTAAAACTTCAATAATTCATAACTAATTCATACGAACTCTGAATAAGCCCATTCAAATTTCATTAAATTCAGAAAAATGTCAAGAATGCATTAAAAATACTTTCAGCCCATGTTTGCTTGCCCACATGTACCTTTTTAATTGTTTGTGCATTGCTTGTTATAGAATCTGACGTCGGTGACCCTCCGGTGTATTACGAGGTCGTAGCAGAGTACATCGAGCCGAAGCAAGGCAAGTCGCACTGTTATCTTGATCAATTTGTACCTGTTTTTCGCTAAATTGCTTTGTTTACTCAAATAAACTGCATTATTTCTATATTTCATGTGGGTGGATTATAACCTATACAATAATAGGACCTTGCCTTAGCTTTGAAACCTGAATCCTTGTCACCTGGGTAATAATATGATTGGATTGCTATTCTTGGGAAGCTTAGCCATGCCTATCAACATAGCTCACATGGGAATTAAATATTATCTTTTTATATGATTTGACTCAATGTCGGAAAAATAGAACTTTGGATAGGCTGATGTTAAATTACTAAAATTGGACCTAAATGGTGGGATGTGGGTGTATGGTTTTGCTTGTGACACCCATGGAAATTAAGGACCGGTTCGCGGGAACCACTTGGGCAACTACCCGTACTTTCCACAAGCCAGCGTGGGCAACGGCTGGGCTTGAAGCGTTTCTTCTCCCTCTCCTAGGCACCGAAGAAGAGGGTGGATGTGATGGAGTTGGGTCGGCCCGGGGTAGGGTTGATCGGCTTCCGGATTCACCATGGCGCAAGGGAGGTAGCCTGGCCAATATGGCGTGCCCTGTCGGCAGGTGCAACCTTAGCATGGTGTGGATGGCTGGGGAGAGGTTTCGTGAACGGTCCTGCCACAGCCTCTCACGGGGCATCGTGGTGATGCACTGGCACACGGGAACGTGCGTGGGGCTGTGTCTTGTGGGTAAAGTTGTACACCTCTGATCAGAGTAAATCTATTCGAATAGCTACGCCTGCGGTTATGGGCACATTGGTCAAGACTCACCGTGATTAGTCTCACCTTTAGATATTTAATCTAGTTTCATGAAACTGATGTGGTTTGGGTGGAAGGTGTGGAGTCCAACATGGTTGAGTTGATCTGGGGTGGCTGGTTAGCGTGGTGTAATGCTAATTGGTGGAGACTGGTGAGTGTGGTGTAACGCTCATCAGTGACGCCTGGTGGACATGGTGTAACGTTCATCAGCGTGGCCTAGTCAACGTGGTGTAACGTTGATCAGCAAAAACTGGTCAACGTGGTGTAACATTGTTCAGTGGAGACTGGTTAACGTGGTGTAACGTTAATCAGTGGTGTCCAGTTAACGTGGTGTAACGATAACCGAAGGAGTCTGGTGAACGTAGTGTAGCGTTCATCAGTGGAGACTGGGTGACGTGGTGTAACGTCAACCAGTTGGGAATGGTTGGGCCTGGTTAACGTAGTGTAACGTTAACCGGTGGAGAATTAATATTGTTAAATTAATCAACCTTTTTTACTGTTTGCGAACTACTACTGTTTGCAACTGCTTTTACAAAACAAACCCTAGCTCATCTTTGTACCCTGTGCATATGCATAATTGTGGGTGTGATTTGTTGAGTATTGTGGGTGGTACTCAGCCTTGCTCCCTTTTCCCCCTCTCAATGTTGGAGAACGCGTCCGATGAGGATCGTCCCGAGGAATAGGCTGGCTCTGCCGTCAAGGTGCTTGTGGGATGGATACTACCGATGGACCCGTTGTCTATTGACTACGTTTTACCTTTTCCGCTGCATTTATGTAATATATTTTTACTCTGTTTGTAAGACACTCTGTATGGCAACTTGGCTTTGTGTACCCTGGCTTTCCTAGGCAGGGATTCAATACACATGAATGTTCAGAATTTCAGTGGTGAATTTCTGGGCGTTACAGAAGCCCATGACTCAGCCTACTCTATTCTCCTGGGTAGCACCAAGATGTACCAAGATTTGAAACAAACATATTGGTGGCCCAGAATGAAATGTGAGGCAGCAGAACACGAGGCAGTCTGCGACGTGTGCCAGCGAGTGAAAGCCGAGCACCAGCGCCCGACAGGCCTTTTGCAGGCCCTAAAAATTCCAGAATAGAAGTTCAATGAAATAGGCATGGAGTTCATCGTAGGGCTACCCAAGACCACCTTAGGCTTTGGCTCCATCTGGGTTATAGTGGATCGCCTCATGAAAGTGGCTCAGTTCATTCCAGTACAGACTACCTATAGTGCTGTAAGACTAGTTGAGCTCTTCGTGTCCAAAATTGTGCGCCTACATGGGGTACCCAAATAGATTATCTCTGACTCTGGTACCCAGTTTACCTCCCATTTTTGGACACGGTTCCATGAAGCACTGGGAAGTCACTTGGCTTTTAGCAAGGCCTATCATCCGCAAACAGAAAGACAAACCGAGAGGACAAACCAAATATTGGAGGATATGTTGTGCGCCTGTGCTTTGGACTTTTCTACAAATTGGGAAAAATGCCTGCCCTACATAGAATTCTCCTATAATAACAGCTAACAAGCTAGCCTAAAGATGTCTCCGAATGAAGCCCTCTACGGCCGAAAGTGCCATACACTGCTTATGTGGTCGGAAGTTGGGGAACAACGGTGTTTGGACCCGATGTCGTGAAGGAGGCCGAAGAAAAAGTGAGGCTGATTAAAGATCATTTGAAAGCTGCTCAAGCAAGGCAAAAGAGTTATGTCGATAACAGAAGGCGGGAGTTGGTCTTTAATTCAGGCAATTACATTTACCTAAAGGTGTCACCCCTGCGGGGGACAAAACGTTTCAAGGTTAAGGATAAGCTGGCACCCCGCTACGTTGGCCCTTTCCAAATAATAGGTCATCATGGGTAGGTTGCTTACAAGCTAGAACTACGTGAGTCCCTCTCTGACATCCATCCTGTCTTTCATGTCTCTCAGCTGAAGAAGTGTCTTCGCGTTCTTGAAGAACGAGCCCCTCAAGATGCAATGGAGCTAAGCCAAGATCTCACTTACCCTGGACAACCAGTCAAGATCTTGGAGGAAGCAGAAACGAGGACGCGTTCCAAGGTGATAAAGCTATAGAAAGTACAGTAGAGTCATCACACGGAGCAGGAGGCCACCTGGGAGCGAGAAGATTTTCTGAAGGACAAGTACCCTCACCTGTTTTCCTTATGGGGTAAGCAATCTCGAGGACGAGATTATTTTAAGGGGGGTAGGTTTGTAACATCCTGAGTTTTGGAACTCAAATAAAAGGAAATTCAAATAACAAAAAATCATGCTAGTCAAAAACCTGAATTTCAAAAATTGCATCATGCTGGCTTTGTTGAATTATTGTGCATTACCGTACCAGCGCTAAGGAAAAATTCTTTATTTAAACTAAAATATATATATAATTTAATTTGCACCTGTTATTGAAAACCTCCCTACCAACACTATAAAATTCCTTGTTTTAATTTACAAAAAAATTTTGTTTCCAAATTCAAATTTTGGCCCTAGTTGGAGTAAGTCCAAATTTTCCCTTGGCCTTGGCAAGCTCAACTGGGCAGGCCAGCCCACCGGGCCAGCCAGTAGACCAGCCTAGGGGTTGGCCCCACCAGCAGCTAGACCTACCTGGCAGAACTCCTCTTCCCTCAGCGATGGGCCCGCTGTAGCAGGCCGGCCCAGCTACCGAGCCACCCACCGAGCCAAGCTGCGAGGGCCTCACTACCGAGTCCCGCTGCTGTACCACCTTGCTGCCGCCTCGGACGAACGCTCGGCCAGGTCTCACTGTAGGTGAAGCCCGCAACAGCTTCTCCCCATCGCGACGTGCCTCGCCACCACTGGAGGCCGCCACGCCAGGTGCAAACCCTAAGTCTGGAGCCCCGATGCCGCGCGCCGCAGCTCCTCAACACCTACCACTTTGGTGAGCCGCTCAACCTGCTCCTCCTATGCATCGCGCCGTGGACCCGGACTGCGACGCCAACACACCACTGCATGCAGCTAGGCTGGCAGAACGGACCGCGTCATGACAAGCCGTGGCCACCACGCCGTGTGTGCCTGTCCTCTCCCGCTCGTGCTCCTGCCTCGCCTCTGCCAGCCGCACGGGACGCAATCATTGCGCCCGCGGTTTGGTCCCTACCTGCTCCTACTACGCGCCGTGCCCGACGGAGAGAGAAGGGGGGATGAACCCCTTTGCCCATCCCACACGCAGCTCTCTCAACCTCTCACTCTTTGTCTCCCTCCACACTACTGCCATGGCTGTTTGACGCGCGTCTGTGCTGGTCGCGAGAATCTTGGGCGAAGGACGCGCCTGAATGGCACGACGACTTGGAGGCCTCGCTTAGTTGGCTCCTCACGATGGGAACAGGCCAGCTGACCCCTTTATAAGCCAAGTCAAGCCCCTCCATCCTTTCTTCCCCTGCCTGCCTACTCCCCCCATCCATCCTCGCCACCCCGTGCCATCGACCGTGCCACAACGACACCGCAGACGGACAGACGCACGCTTCGGCTAGGCCGGAGCGAGGATGACTGCGGACCCCAGGATGAACCGCACGCGCTAACTCTATCGCTCGCCGCCGCCAGACATAGGACGAACAATGAGCTTGACCCTCACCAACCAGAACCCCGCCGCCTATAGCTTGTCTGTGTTGCTGCCTTGGTGTGCCGCTTCCCTACTGTTGCTCTCACCCGTCGCAACCCCCGTCTCCCCTCTCCCCACACTTGCCTGTGATGAGACCGAGGCCACAATGGCCTCAATACCGCCGCCTAAGCCGTGTCATCACGCCATCACGCACACGCATGCATGTGACCGCACGCACAAAGCATACGCTCTGCTTAGTTCTACCACGGCCGCAAATGTCATAGTGCTGCCTCCACCAGGAATCTGGCCTTGGCCGCTCACTAGGAGGTAGTTTAGGGGCCGTACTAGCTACCCCCAGCCCCCGTGCAGCCAATTTCTCCCCGCCGTCGGCGCCATGGTTGCGCCACCGCGTCCCCCTGCTCCTTGCTATTGCTCGGACCGCATAGGCAGTGAAACCGCTCGGCGAATTGGGGGAAATCCCTCCCCTACCGACAGCAAAGCCCCGCCGAGGCTGGCCCCATGATGTGACGATGACACGTGTGGATACAACCATTGCTCACATCATATGTCAACACAAAGACATAGAGATCAAGCCACCGAATTTCTGGAATCTAATTCGGCCTCCCAACATAGTGCTGAGTTCAAACGGTCGCCAAATTTGCATATGAGCTCTGTTTTGGGCCCATGAGTACTTGATGGAAAGATGTTGGAGTACTCTTTCTAGCAGATCTAGCCTCACCTTGCAATTCCATCTGAATTGGCAGCAATCATAGAAACAATGTGCTGTGCCACATATAATGGGCCTATGGGCTTGTAACTTCATCTAGGACCCCGACCCAAGTGGGGCCCAAGTTGATTGCGCCCCAACCTGGTGGAGCACGACCCTAGGGACCCCTTGGCCATCCTCCCAACTCCTTAAATAGCTAGTTACCCGTTCAGGGTTTCTCAGGTTATGTTTGATCAGATTTAGCCATTGCTACTTCACCTTGCAGGGTGCGTGTCGACTAGATTGCCCATCTGCTTGTCTTCAGAACCCCACCAACTTGTCTATTCAGATTGAAACTTTCATATTTAATTCCTATTTGCAATATCAGATTGCTTTTATCTTCTTCTTTCTCGTTTCTTCGATTTGCTTGCAGGAATAAGATTGATATGAACCGGCAATATCAACAACCCTCAGAGAGGTGTATCGATCGCTAAGGTGCAACAACACAACGTCTCATACGGTTGCAGTCGGGTTATCAACGTTTCTCCCAAATCATAGTTATCTTCAACTCATCGAAAGATTGGGCCACCCCTACTCCTATCAAGTGGTATCAGAGTTTTCGTTGCTCGGTGAGTATTTATCTACCCATAACCAGAAAAAGTCATACAAAAAAGTTGCATCCATTACCTAGACATCTTTGAGCCGTTGCAATGTTCTTTTTGGAATTTGCTTTATTGAGTTTTCAGTTGCATCATCGTGTCGAGTTGCTGGTTTTAGCGTCTAGTCGTTTAAAATTTCGAGTTCTTGTCACATTTAGTACCACCTTCATTACCGCCGTCGCCACTGTCTTTGTTGTCGCTGGGACCTTCGAAAACATAATCGTGTTCACCAGGACCAGGCAGAAAGGCGCTTAAAAAAGAGAGATAAAAGCCGCACCAATAACAAAAAGAGAAAATAACAGAAAAAAGATCCAAAAAAATCAGAAGTGAAAAAAAGATAGTAGAATTTGTGCATCATCTCCTTTGTTCAAGCGAGTGACTCCCTTTGTGATGCGGCTGGGTGCCCGATCTTCCGATAGGTTCGATTCGGTGATGTGAAGACGTTCACGTTTTGAGGCTTCCGATCCGCGATCGTCACCTCGCAACCGCTACACCCACACGTCTAGTTATTATCAACCACGCTCTCACGTAGTCAACCTTACCACGAAGGTTTTATCCCTGCAAGCAATCGAAGAAACTCACAAGAACAAGGAAGAATGCAATCTGAATTGCAGATGAATGTTTAGCACACGAAGTTGGGGTTCTACAAACCGATCTAGATGGCGAAACTGCAATGGCAGAATAATCTAAGCAAAACCCACCTCTAAATGGTGGTGACTACTGAATATATATGAGTTAGGACATCCTAGGGTTAGGATTTTTCCTGTGAGGGGCGCACTCCTCATGGGTTTAGCCCACGACACAAATACAAAGCCCAAGGTCCAAAACAAACTCTGACTGGAAGAGGTACGTGTCTTGTTTTGACGATTTCGGATAGTTCAGAAGGAATTTTGATGTGGGACCAAAACCATCTGAAAGTAGACTCCATAAGCTTTCCAACAAGTACTCATGGGCCCCGAGAGTCCTTCTGGATCAACAGTTAGGTCCGTTTGAAGTTGATGCTGTCAAGAGGCTCGAATCCGAATCTAAAACATGCAAAACTTCATCTCTTACTTTCTATGGACCAAAAAGTGACATGGTGATGTAGCAGTAGACTTGGAAAAGGTCTTAGTTTGGTCCCCAATCAACTTCTTTGATTATCCATGTGTTCCTTGCGCTCGGTCTCTTTCCCTTCACCCAAGCAAGTATCTCTGCAAACAAGAACACACAAAACTCATGGTGCAGTAACGGCTGTTCAAATATATAACGCGTAAATCTTACGTAGAAAGCATGCACCTTTGGTTGATGAATACATAAGGTAGCTAGGGTCATATCCAAGCTAGTGATGTCCTCATCATTCTCCCCTTCTTGATTGGAAACCGTCCGCGGTTTTACCTTGTCATTAAGCCTGATGAACATATATTTATCTTTCACAACATAGGGAGAGGTAGTATTGTGCATATGGTTGGATTCTGAAATTTTTAAACACGGAGAACACTTTGTAGTATCGTGCAGCTCACAACACTCCCCTTCTTGTAAACCAACCTGAAACTCATTTAAATAACTAGAGGCACTAGATAGAGAATTATTTATACTTATGCGGTCTTCTAGACTAGACATGTCATTATGAAAAGGAGGTATATTAAAATTTGAACAAATGTATACTCTATGCACATTATATTCTCCTTTATTATCATAATTGCTAATAACATAAAAAATCACATGGGAAGGACATGGCAAATGAGATCTAGCAAATAATTTCTTCTCTAAACAATTGAGTGGACAAAGATCATCAAATTGAATATAGCCCAAGTATTTAAAGAAGATAGCAATCTAAGCGCTTCATTCTCGCTAGCAATATGAACAACATATCTAAAATCAGCATATGGTGGTTCAACAACATTACTAACATGTTCATTCATTAATTGTGTCATGGATATAAATGAAGCATTGCACAATTCTTCTTTATCACAAGAAATAGAAACCAAATCATCGTGTGACAAAGATAATTTAACACACGATTCCACTGGTGATTGCTCTAAACTAACATGATTAGTGGACATGTATAGCACATCAGAATTGTCCATACCTTGAGTGAATGTAGCACCATTTCTGTTACCTTTGTTCTCATTTTTAAAAATTGTAGGTGTATTCTTAATTAAAACATCTTGAAACATGCATGGAATAACATGTGGATCTTCTTTCTCTATGTCTCTCTTCTTTTCCTCATTACCTTGGCTCTTCTCAGATACCTACAAAATATCAGTACCCAATGCAATACATTCGTTTTGCAATAACTCAGGTTTAGGTGAAGGCATCAAAACATTAGTATTGTTACATTTATTTCTCAAAACCTCATGGTTTTTAATCTTTTCCCTCTCAAGATCATCTTTCAAAATTTCAGCAGGGGATATAGGTAGCAACTTAAATATCTTGCCATTATGTGTGAAAGTGTACGTGTTGGTTCTACCACGGTGCACAACATCTCTATCATATTCCCAAGATCTACCCAAAAGTAGAGAACATACTTGCATTGGAACAACATCGAATATGGCACTATCATGATAATTGCCTACTGAAAACTTCACTTTCATAATTTTACTTACCTTCAACTTACCACAAGAATTGAACCACTGGATGTAATAAGGCCGAGGATATGGTTGTGTTGGCAATCCAAGCTTCTTAACCATATCTGAACTTACCAAGTTGCTACAACTCTCGCTATCAATAATAACACGGCATGCTCGATTCATAACCAAAAACCTTGATTGGAACAAATTGTGGCATTGATTTTGCTCCGTTTTCTCCATTTGAGAACTTAGCACTCGTTGTACTAAAGTACTCTCATTATCCTGCAAAAGGTTAGTCATAGAAGAAGGGACAACAAGGTGTTGCTTCTCTAAATGACACACTTTATTTTTGTAAGCAAAATTCTGAAATCAAGAAACAAATTTCTCTTGCATAAGCATTTTCATATCGTTCCAAGTTTGAGGCAATCTATCATGTGAAGACGTTATTAAATTTTGCCACCATATTAAAGCATGAGAAGTCAAGACACTAGCAGCATTCTTAATCTTTCGTTTATCACACATATGATGATGAGAAAAAATTTTATCAATCGCAACTTCCCAACTCATGTATGCTTCAGCACCAAATCCATTATACGGAGGGGGAGATGACACAATCTTACCTTCACTTGTCGAAGATGATGTGGCAGCTATGGTAGGGCTCTCATCCAAATTCTTCGTCTCCTTTTCGTCCTTGGTGTGAACTGTCATAGTTAGTGGAAGACAAGAAGAAACAGTAGATGGCTGCTGATGTCGTCTCAATTGTGCATATTTACTAAGGAGACCTTTCGTGCTCTCAGCTATCGCCTGAAGGTCTTGTTGTATAGAGTCCATGCTATGTCATCACAATCTTGCCACTGTTAGTAGAAAATAGAAAACAACACAAAAGTTTTATCCCTATCAACTACTAGGTAGTGGATAGTGGAATCACACACTCTTAAGCAACAAAAAACGTCTTACTGAACTCTTATGATATTCTTACCGATTGAAGCAGGTGGTATGACTGGAGAGGTGGGACGTTGACAGCGGTGAGTGTTGTGATTACTCGAATCAAATCTGTACTGATAAGAAGTTTGTGGATCTCGGGAGGCTCAAAAGTATGGTAGCAAGGATTAGCAAAAATTAATAACAGAATAGCAAAGCTGAATAAGTATTCCAAATACTTGTAGCAGTCGCTGGCCGAGACACGTTCCTAGAACCAGCCTAACAAGCGAGAGTAAGAAACAAAGGACTTAGGACAACTCTCTCTCACCAAGTCTCTTGAAAATCTTGAAAGATCAGCTCAGCAAGACTGCTCACTGAAAACAGCTCTCTATCCTTTTCTTTTTCTTTTTTTCTCTCTTTTTTCTCTTCTCTTTCTTTTCTTTGTTTCTCTTCTAGGAGTACACCTAGTACACAAGAAGCAACCACAAAAATTGGCAGCTCAATATAATGCACGGAGTGACCCTGGAAAAACACGCAGAGGCGCTCTGAAAAGCGTGCAGGAACTCCGGGGCTTGAAAACTCAGTGTTGCAGGCCAAATTTTATGATTTTAGATCAGCCAAACCAGATGAAGTGGGGGACGAGCGGATGTAAAATTTTCTGTAAATGTCCGCAGATATAAAGTTTGCCCAATTCCGAGTCCATATGTAAAAGTTATGGCTGTTTTAAGATAGGTAGCACGAACTAGGGTTTCGCGGCTCAACCCTGTTGCTCCGGCTAGAGTATAAGTGCCAATAGGTCAAGCGGGCTGACAAGGAGGCTAGCGGTGTAGGGCGATTGACACAAGGTGGCTTGCAGCCTATCTAAAAGGGCTTGCGAAAGCGGGTTAAAAGCTCAAGGCAGCTTGCAATCCGAAACCGAGTAGAACTCAATCTCTCAAGACAGCCTCTCACGCAACGCAATAGTTAGAACTAGAACCACAAACACGACTCTAAACCAGGACCACTAACTTGACCTAGGACACAGACTCAACAAAGCAAAACTAAAATAAATTTTGTAAAGGTACAAGGGGATTTGGACAGGGGATAAACCTAACACTACGAAGAACACGGTGGTAATAAATTTTTGGGTTTTCTGGACTATAGGTAAAAGAAACAAAGATGGATAGATGGGAACAGATAATACCTATCGGGCAACCTATGCTTTGATACCACTTGACGCGGCTGGATGCCCTATCTTCCGATAGGTTCGATTTGGTGATGTGAAGACGTTCACGTTTTGAGGCTTCCGATCAGCGATCATCACCTCGCAACCGCTACACCCACACGTCTAGTTGTTATCAACCACGCTCTCACGTAGTCAACCTCACCACAAAGGTTTTATCCCTGCAAGCAATTGAAGAAACTCACAAGAACAAGGAAGAACGCAATCTAAATTGCAGATGAATGTTTAGCACACGAAATTAGGGTTCTACAAACCGATCTATACGGCGAAACTGCAATGGCAAAATAATCTAAGTAAAACCCACCTCTAAACGGCGGTGGCTACTAAATATATATGAGTTAGGACGTCCTAGGGTTAGGATTTTCCCTGTGAGGAGCACACTCCTCATGGGTTTAGACCACGACACAAATACAAGGCTCAAGGTCCAAAACAAACTCGGACTGAAAGAGGTACGTGCCTTGTTTTGATGATTTCGGACAGCTTAGGAGGAATTTTTACGTGGAACCAAAACCATCTGAAAGTAGACTCCATAAGCTTTCCAACAAGTACTCATGGGCCCCGAGAGTCTTTCTGGATCAGCGGCTAGGTCTGTTTGAAGTTAATGCTGTCAGGAGGTCCGAATCCGAATCCAAAACATACAGAACTTCATCTCTTGCTTTCTATGGACCAAAAAGTGACGTGGTGATATAGGAGTAGACTTGGGTAAGGTCTTAGTTTGGTCTCCAATCAACTTCTTTGATCATCCATGCATTCCTTGTGCTCGGTCTCTTTTCCTCCACCCAAGCATCTCTGTAAACAAGAACACACAAAACTCATGGTGCAATAACGGCTGTTCAAATATATAACACGTAAATCTTACGTAGAAAGCATGCACCTTTGGTTAATGAATACATAAGGTAGCTAGCATCATATCCAAGCTAGTGATGTCCTCATCACTTTGTTTTGTTCGGTATCTTTTGTGGAATCATGTTATGGTATCGTTGGTGCGTAGGCTCACGTCTCTAGTATGTTCTAGCCTAGGACCAACACGGTACCGATTTTGAACGATTATTTAGTTTTGCATTTTCTGATTTGAGCATTTGCTATCCTTTGCTACACATTTAAGCCTACCTAGAGCTCCATAGATTTGATTGCAACCGTACAGGAAAATATTTGTCAAGGCATCGATACATCCAACCTCCATTGGGTCTTGGTTGAGTCGGTGTGGTCACCATTCGGCTTGCATTGGTAAGAACTTATAAGAGCTTGGTATAAATCTTAAGTGTGTGTGACTTTTGTGCTTCCACTACCTAGTAACTTGTAAGGCGATTGGAGATGAATGTGCTCAACCTCGACATCTTCGTCGAGACAAGAGGAGTGATCAACATGATGTATATAAGGTATGTGCACTACCTTATTTTGAAGGAAACTATGATCCTCATGCATATATTGAATGGGAGATAGCAGTAGATAAAGAATTTGAACAACATAATTTGTCTGAGAAACAAAAGGTTATGTCTACCTCTAGTGTTCTGGTTAAAAATGCTTCATATCTTGGAAACATCTTTGTAGGCATGATAAAATACCGCAATGTTGGAAAGATCTGAAACGATATTTGAGAGATGTTTATGTTCCCATGTATTATGCTGATATTCTGTTCAACAAACTACAATGTTTGAAACAAGGTAGCAAAACTATAACATTATACTATCATGATTTGCGTACTTATTTGTTGTGTTGTGGTTTAGATGAATGCGACGAAGCTACAGAGTTGAGGTTCTTACATGGGATTAACAAAAAAATTTATGATATTCTAGTGCACGAAACTTATAATTCTCTCCCCCATTTATTAGAGCTTGCATGCAAAGCTGAACGTCATATTAAGAATATGAGAGAGCAACAACACAATGTCTCGTACGGTTGTGGTCGGGTCATCAACGTTTCTCCCAAATCGTAGTTATCTTGAACTCAACAAAAGATCGGGCCATCCCTGCTCTTATCACCCCAACCTGTCATGTAGTCGGCCAGACCAATTTTACGACAGAAGCACATTGCTCCCCCGCCACGCTCACTGCCTTCCTTCCTCGCTACCTCGGCTGGCCGTAGGCGGTAGCTTGGCATCCTCTTGTGTGTCTCTAGAAGCCCTAGGACGCCGCCGTGGATCTCTGCATCGCTGCTCTGCCGATGCCATGCCGTCGTACCAAAGCTCTGGCACTCCGTGCCGCCATCGCCCATCATAGCACCGCCCTAGACCGCCACAGCTTGCGCGCCACTACCTAGACACGAAGGAGGTCTCCACGGACCTCCCCATGTTAACTGCCCCGGGTCCCGGCCTGATGGCGCTACGCACGAACCGCTTTAGGCAATCGGCTGCGCCGCGAAGAGAGAGGTAGAGCACGAGAGAAGGAAGAGGAAGAATGAGTCTGTGGGGCTGACAGGTGGGCCCGGGAGGATTAGAAGCTAATCACCGTAATTAACCCTAATGACATGATTAACTTCAGTGACCGACATATGGGCCATCCCAATTAAGAAAAACTAATTTAAAACGTTTTCAAAAGTTGTCTCACTGACAGCTTGTCACGCCTAGAAATTTAGCCAATTTCTAAACTATTTTGTGTATTAAAATTCCTGTCCAGGAATCAAGCCAGGTACACAAAATGACAAATCAATAAATAGTTCCAAACGTAAATAAAGCGTAAATACTTACAGAAGAGGCACTTAGTCCTCACACAGAAGAAAACAGTAGCGGAAAGGCGAAACTAGCATGTCTTCAGCTCCACTCCACAGGCAAGCTCAACTGGGGTATAAGCCAAGGTCTTCTCTTCTGAAAAGGGGGAATAGCAAGGCTGAGTACCACCCACCGTACTCAGTAAGCCACACCAATGATGCATTTGTGCACGGGATTTTCAAAGGAAGGCTGGTGGCTCATTTGCGTAAAAGCAGTTGAAAAAAGGTAGTAGTTCGCAAACAGTAAAAAGTTGATTAATTTAACAATGTTAGTTCCCCACTGATTAACGTTACACCACGTTAACCAGGCCCAACCATTCCCAACTGATTGACGTTACACAACGTCAACCAGTCTCCACTGATGAACGCTACACCACGTTCACCAGACTCCTTCGGTTACCGTTACACCACGATAACCAGACTTCACTGATTAACGCTACACCACGTTAAACAGTCTCCACCAGACAACATTACACCACGCTGACCAGTTTTTCTTGATCAACGCTACACCACGTTGACTAGGCCGCGCTGATGAATGTTACACCACGTCCACCAGGCGTCACTGATGAGCGTTACACCACGCTCACCAGTCTCCACCGATTAGCGTTACACCATGCTAACCGGCCACCCCTGGTCAACTCAACCATGTCGACCGGACTCAACACCTTCCACAACACCAGATTCATAAACCCAGATTAATTATCTAAAGGTGAGACTAATCACGGTGAGTCTTAGCCAATGTGTCCATGACCGGGGGCGCGGCTATTCGAATAGATTTACTCTGATCAGAGGTGTACAACTTTATCCACAAGACACAGCCTCACACACGTTTTCGTGCGTCGATGTGTCACCACGACACCCCGCAAGAGGCTGTGACAGGACAGTTCACGAAACCTCTCCCTAACCATCCACACCGCGCTGAGGTTGCACCTGCCAACAGGGCACGCCATATTGGCCAGGCTACCCCCTTTGCTCCACGGTGAATCCGGCAGCCGATCAACCCTACCCCGGGCCGACCCAACTCCATCCCGCTCACCCTCTTCTTCGGTGCCTAGGAGAGGGAGAAGAAACGCTTCAAGCCCAGCCGTTGCCCACACTGGCTTGTGGAAAGTACGGGTAGTTGCCCAAGTGGTTCCCGCGAACCTGTCCTTAATTGCCATGGGTGTGATGAGCAAAACCATATACCCACAGCCCACCATTTAGGTCCAATTTTAGTAATTTAACATCAGCCTATCCAAAGTTCCATTTTTCCGACATTGAGTCGAGTCATATAAAAAGATATTATTTAATTCCCAGGTGAGCTATGTTGCTAAGCATGGCTAAGCAGGTCCTATGTCTAGCCAAGTCATCCAATGAGACCTAAGCTAGTCAATTTATCACCCAAAGCTATCAATGAATGAATAACAAATAAACAGGGTCTCGAGTAAGTGGATAGGTTATCCCATATTCCATGTAATTGGAAAAACATGCAATTTATTTATAAATCATAAAATATTTCACAAAGGTTCAACATACTCAAGGATGAATGTGTGACTTGCCTTGCGACAAACGTCTTCGATTGCTCTTCCGAACTCTTCCATAGACTCCGCGATCTTCCGAATCGGCGATTACAGTAGACTACACACAAAACGATAAAAATCCTAAGAAACTCCAAATAAACAGTACATAAAAAATACATAAACAAGTAGATTATAATTTTAGATGAAATTAGGAAGAGGAACGGGTCAATTCGGAGTTCGGATGGAAAAGATATGGCTTCCGGAATATCGAATTCAGAAAGAATTCCGGAAAGAATTGGAAAAGAATGTTCTCGGGAATATTATCTTGGGATTAGACTAAAGAATTATTTTTGGCACTGGAGAAAAAGTGGCACTGTTGTGGGTCACGATTGGAGTGGTGGATTGGATTAGGGCTGACAGGGCACTGACGGATTAAAAAGGAGTCAACGACTGGGATTCGACCTAGATGGATTTAAACAGCCGAGATTGATTTGGGAACTTGATATAGATTGGACGGCTGAGATTCAACCCTAGGGTTTATGGAGATCCGATGGTGAAGATTGGGTTCAATTGATCGGATGGCTCTAATCGGCCCAGAATGATCCAACAGCTGGGGCGGCCGAACTACTGCACGCGGGACCCACGCGGCAACATCACAGGAAGAGGAGGCCGAGCTCCTGCCATGGTGCTCAGCCGAGAGGGTCGGGCGATGGCCGGCGCGACGGGGCATTGTCACGGCGAGGCAGAGAGGAGACCCGACGGCGCGACAACTTCGGTGGTAGGAGTAGCGACTCCAGGGTGGCGTGACGCGGTGAAGATGTTGACGATGGCGTCACGGCGTGGCACGGGATGAGGAAGGAGGCGGCTCCGGAGAGGAGATGCCGAGGGAGGTGTCCTCGACTGGGGCTTACCGACGGTAGACGAGGGCAACGACCGGCGACGAAGCGACGAGGACGACGGTAAACGACGAGGACGAGGTCGGGGAGGAAACAGCTGCAGGGGTCGGCGGTGCTGAGGATGTTGACGGCGTTTGGCGGCACCCAGGCGGCGCGGCCACGGTGACTTGTCGGTGGCAAGCGGCAGCGAGGGAGATAGCGAGGACGACGACGCCAGAGATGGCAAGGATTCTGCGATGGGCGGCGGCAGGACGACTGGGTGACGACGGCAGACGACGACACAGAGAGGAGAGAAGAGGGGAGCAACAGCTGCGGCTCACCGGCTGTAAGAAAAAGCGACGACGCCGACGATGAAGAACGGAGGGAGGAGGAGAAACGGGCGCTGCCAGGCGAGGCTCACCCTAGGCAGCGGCGTCCACGGAGGCAACGACGTCGATGCCGAACCGCCGCGGCATCCACGAGCAGAGACACAGCGGCGGCGGCGACGACTCACGCGAGGAGGCGGTGGAGCAGGGGCGCTGGCCGGCGTCGACTTGCCGTAGCGTGGCGGCGACTTCGGGGAAGGGGCGGCGCTGAGGAGGAGGCTCACCTCGAGGCGGCGAAGGACGGCAACGGCCGTAGCTGAGCGGCGGCGTTCCTTGCGTCGGTGCGGCTTCTAGAGGCGGCGGCGCACTGGAACAGAACCGCAGCGACAGGGACTCCCGGTGGTGGCGGCGGCTGCAGAGGCAGGCGACGGCGGCGAGGAGGGGACGGCGAGCTCCTCGAGTTGAGGACGACGGCAGCGCTCCGGCGACGGAGGGCTTCGGGGAGGGGTATGCCGAGGCGCTGCTCAACGCGATGGAGGCGGCGAGGAGGCGCAGGCGACGGCGGCTCTGCGGGCAATAGCAGGAGCGGCGGCAGCGCTGCAGACGATGCACGGGCGGGAAGAGGCGGCGCACGGCGGGGTGGCGAGGAGGCGCAGGCGACGGCGCACGGGCGGTGGCGGCCGGGGCGAGCAGGGAAATGGGAGAATGAAGCTCGGGAGAGCTATTTGAGGGCACGGGGAGGCGGAATCGTGGCCGAGGAGGCGGTTTTGGAGCGGGAGTGGGCGCGGTCAACACGGCGACGTCATGGGGTCGTGCGGCGCGGGATTGGCGGCCACGGCGGTTGCGGGGTGGCGGAGGCTGGGGAGGCGTGGGAGCGTGGGAGTGTGGGCCGGGGCCGGGGCGGCGCAGGCCGGGCGAGCGAGGCCGGGGCGGCGCAGGCGGCGGCGGCGGCTCAGCGCTGCAGGCCAGAGCAGAGAGAGAGAGAAAAGAAGAAGATAAACAGGAGGAGAGAAAAATAAGAGAAGGGAAAAAATTGGAAGCAAAATAAAGAAGAGAGAAAGGAAGGAGCAAAGATGGGGATGTTTGGGATTTTTCCGGAGATTCTTCAAATTTAGAATTTAAATTTTAGAACTTCGAGAGGTATCAGGAATATCGGAAATTGGGAAATTGTTTGGAATTTTGGAGGGTCGCGAACGTCGGCGTATATATATTTGGAACATCGGAAATGTCGAAATAATTTTGGAGATCGAAATATTTCTCTGGAATCGAGGAGATTCGCCAGGATTTTTGAAACTCTCCAAGCATAAGAATATTTTAAGAATTTCGAGAATATTGGAAGGAGTTTACAGGAATATTCTAGAATCAGGATAAATTTGGGAATATTTGCGAAATTAGGAACTTGGGGAAAAATGGAGGGGATTTTGCATCGACCGAGAAATTAGGATATTCGAGAAATATATTTCACAGAGTTTGGGAAACGGAATAAATGAACGTCCAAACTATGGGGAATATTTTGGGAGTCGAGAACGGGAGAGGAAATAGTTTAGGAAACATTCGATCGCTTGACATATCGGTATATTTGGAGAATTGGAACATCGAGGAGGTTTTAGAGTTCTGGGAGCGGCATGAAACCCTATAAGAAAAAGGAGTCAGAGTTCACGATGAACGGGGAGACTTCAAAGGACTGAACCGAAACGACCCGAACAAGGGAAAAGAAAGACAAGGGTTTTAATATAGATTTGATTTATCTAATTATAGAAATGATCTTTGTCCTATTAAAATTAATTCTGGAGCTCCGAAAATTCCGAGAAAATTTCAGAGAGTTTATTAAATCGTGGGAAATTTACCAGAAATAAATGCCACCACGAAACAGATAGAGTTTATTCTGATAAATACTTAAACACTTAAAATATTCCAACCAGAACCCCAGGAATACAAAAGTATCCAAGTATTTATTTAAAATTTTTAACTTGGGATTTTTAATATTGGAAATTTCAAAATTTTATTCAAACACGTTTCTCAAACAAAAATTTTCTAGCGTATTTTTTTTGTATTTTGATTTACCCAAAAACAATTTTTAATTAAGCCAATTTTTAGGACGTGACACAGCTGGGACCCACGCACTTTATAACCTTGTTAAAACTGGTTAAAGGGCCCTGTGACGCTGACATGTGGGTCCTGGTGTGGGGACACCCTGAGACTTATATCGCAGTTTATAGCTTGCCACGTCAACGCTAACTATTAGAGTGGTGGGGTCTCAAATAAAACTAAATAAATATAGTAACCACCACACCTCAAAGCAGACTTGACGTCGCGAACCACAAATACATTACAAACTCATGGTGTTGAACCTGAAATAAATGAGATACTCAAAAGAATAGCTTTTACTAGTCCTCCCTAAGATATACCCATCAAACCACATAATGGTGGCAACCAAGTAACTACATATCACAGAGGACTTGATCCACACTAGTTATTAAGTAAATATCTCAATTATTTCAAGCCCATACTTGTGTTTGACTAGCTCCCAGGAAAAGTACTAGTCTCACACGTTCATCTCATGCAATGGTATACATTAAATGGGTGTATAAGTAAACAAACTAAATCTACGAGATCAGAATTACATAGGCCAATCGGCTAAATAATATGATTCAGCGGAACCTTGTCTACCCATACCACAGGTAACCGATTAGGGGTAAACCCCTTAAAGAATCATTCCTAAAGAAGCAACAGATCCTGTGGCACTCAACCTATAACAAAGTTAAGTAACAATAATACAAGCAAGAGTTTCGGTAAGGTACTGGCAAGGACAATCCTATATTACTACATGCAAACTCTAAATCAAGGAGAAGGTTATTCTAGGTTCATTTTGCATAAAGCAAATTTTAGTTCACAATCAGTTGCAACGGTATTTAATAAAACAATAAAACATGTATAGTATATGAAGAAAGTGATCAACATAATATAAGTAGCATACTTGTTACCCTCCCCGATAACAAGTCATCAAAATTCATCAATCCATATCCCCATTTCATAAACACGTTTGTAAAGCACAAAACTATACTCATGACACATCCCTATATCGCTCATGACCACGAGCATGGCTAACCGATTAGTTTTAACTCTGCAGAGTTTGTACAACTTTACCCACATGATGTGAATTCTCTAGTTTGTCTCGTGCTGCGTGAAGCACTACCACACTCTACACGTTGAGTGTGGTCTAGATGTCACAATGAAGCCGTTACATTATTTATTTGTCTAACCTTGCATGAGCACGATGAGCAGGAACCCACACTAAGTCCAGATCCTTAATGTTGTCCCGGTGGTTAGCCAAACACCGAGACGCCGTGGACAAACAACCCACGTGGCACTCACCATTGTATTAGACATGCTTAGACCCCTATGCTATAAGTACAGAAACAACCCACTTACAGAACAAACGCACACTCTGGGACGATTCTGGACTCGTAAAAATTTTAACACATGCACATTGATAGCTCCTATAAACCATCGCCGAGAGTAGTTCATACTACAACCGCCTCCCGAATGCAAGGTTAGACGCATAAAGAAATTAATAAGCTAAGACCATCCCATACCAGCACATGTGGTTGTACTGTAAATAATAGAGGGTGACATAGAGTTCGGTTCTTAATCGACTCAGGCAAACACTCCCCCTATCGGCGTGCAACTATTTCATACGCACACCACTTGCCGCCCAAGTTTGAAATTTCATTTTCCATCATTGTAGTTCACCAAAGGCTTCACCTCTATTTAGAAGTTACAAAATTCCCAAAATCTCATTTATAAAGTGATCATAATCTATTTTAGCATAACACTAAGCATGGCTAAGCAATTTCCATATGTATAAGCATGTATAATCCCAAATAAGCACAAGTAGAATGCTCTAACCATTTCTAAGGTTACAATCAGCAAGGATTACAAGTTTTCAAGGCTGATTATGCAACAAATAGGCTATAATTACCAATTTCCACAATTTAAATACTGATAGTTACAAATACGCATGCAACTTGCAAATAAACACATTTCATTCCTTAAAACATAGGATTCAAATTGTTCAAAGGAGGAGAGAATACTTGCCTTACTCTTGAATACCCTAGGTATCAAATATTCCACTTCTTCACTGATTTCGAATTCGTTCTCTAGAAAGAATTTAACGTATAATCAAATAAATAGCAAATAATGCGAAAAGTCCAAAATGCTCTAATATGCATGGGGTTTATGCAGTAGGTTGTTTCTGACCTAAGATGAATTTATGTGAAAGAATTTACATTTTATCCCTTTTATTTGTGAGTTATGAATTTTACAAGTTTTATACGGGAATACGTCTAAATACAATATAAGGTCAAAATTCAAGTTATTTTAATATGGGTGTAACCTACATAGTGGGTTGGTACTGAATTTGTATGATTTTTGGTGAAGGAATTTCTATTTTATCATTTTTCACTTTTGAGATATAAATTTTTAGAAGTTATATACGCGATTACGGCATTTATACGTGTACTTTAATTATACATATGATTTGGAAGTTAGTTTTGTAAATCTTTACTTTACAGTGATATTTGGTATAGCTTAGGATGATTTTTCATAAAAGAATTTGAATTTTATAATTTTGTATAAGCAAGTTATAAGGGTTTGAAGTCTAAATACGGTAGAATATGTTATTTATACATCATGTATATTTAGAGGTATTCTCTATGGTGATTTTGACCAAGTTTTACATCACAGTGGTAAAGAGTGAAATTTTATGAGTACAACAAACCTTATTTCACTTTATTTGGAGTTAGCATGAATTTTTTATAATTTTTAGAAACTATTATACATCTTATATATACATTTATCTATTACACAAATTTTTGGAGTCATCATCTGTATTAGGTTGGCCAATTCTTAAATATAAAGAAAATATATCATACTTTTGTAAGTCCGACAAAGCTGAACTCATAATTTTTGAAGCTAATATGAATTTCCGATGAATTTTATAAGTTGTAGGTATAAATTAGTGTATTTTTGTATTACACAATAGTTAAAAGTATTTCTTATACTAAGTGTGCAAGACTTTTGTTTACAGTAAATAAGAGCATGATTTTCTGAGTTCAACAAGTTATGTTTCATTAATTTTAGAGCTAGCATGGATTTACTATAAATTTTGTAAGTTCTAAGTGCAATATATGTATTTATGTGCTACATAAAAACTTAGAGGTATTTTATGCACATAAGCTGTCAGGTTAAGTTTACACAAATGAATATCATAATTTTGTGAATCTAAAGAAATTTGGTTCATATTATTTGGGGCTAGGATGAATTTTCTATGGATTTTACAAATTTTTCAAATTTTCAGTTCAACAAATAATGCTTTAAACATTTCTTTATATTTTCCAGATTTTAAATAGAGGGGGTCCACATGTAAGTGAGTAACACTTTGCATTAAAGCCCTTGAGTTCCAGGGAATGGAACCCGCGCTCCCCCACGTGTTGAAAATGACTTCATAAAGAATGCTTCGAGATTTATATTATTACAATTAGGTCATAGGGTCCATATGCCAGTCAAAGGTATTTGACAAATTTCCACCCGAGGTTTTGATTCTTCTCCGAACTAGATCCCTGCGCCCTGGACAGAGCAGCCATCCATGGCCAGTGGCCATGTTTAGCCTCGCCGGCAGCGAGCGGCTGCTCGGATGGGGTCGTGACCAAAAGAGAAGTTGGAGAGAACTTCCATGCGCACCCAACAGTGGCAGCGGCGCGGCCGGATATGACCTGAGCTGCGTGCAGCGGTGTCACAAAGCGGCGGTGCAGATCGGGCTATAGGTGAAAGTGGAGTTACGATTGGATTTGGTCTAAATGGATGCATGCATGAGCCCCTAAGGGACTCCAGGAGGCTCACCAAGGTGCACTCAAGGCATGAAAAGGCTTGGTCGACGACGACGGCGCCGGAGATGGTTCGACGGCGGCGGGATTCACTGATTTACGGCGGCGGCTCGATTCGATCAACAAGCTGCCAAGGAAATATGTCCGTAGTGTTAGACGTCTCCTAGAGATTGTCCCTATGCAAGGAATCGAACTATAACTTACTGAGGGCGGCGGAATCGACGGCGAGGTCTTCTACCGGAGTCGGGGAAGACGACGGTTGATCTCCTCCTTCGGGGCTCGACTCTTGGGGCTTCCTTGAGCGTTTGCCTACGGAGGTCGAGGGGAAGTTGGTGGCGCGAGGGCTTGGCTGGGACTTCTCTGAAGCGGCCGAAACAGCTACACGAACCAGCCGGTGGTCACCGGGGCAGAGAGCACGTGCGACGGCGACGACGCGACGCCTTTTCTCTGAGCAATCTGGGACACCAAGTAGGGAAATGAATTAGGCACAGAGAGGGTATCACGTTCCCGGGCTTGAGCTGCGGCGAAGCTTACCCGAGCTGGGATGGTGGCTATCGAACATCTGGCTGCGCCGGTGATGATGGCGGCATTCCCAGGGATTCCGAGTTGGTTTCCCTCGATTTCTACCTGGAATGCGATGAGGGAGAGGAGGTGCTAATGGCGAGGTGTTATCCCAAATGATGGAGTTTGACGTGGAGGTCGTTGGCCAAGGTGGCGACCGGTGGCGTCGAAGCGTGAGTGTGGCGTGGCATGTTCCTGAGCGTGAGAGCGAGCTGGGGCGGTGCTCTGACTGTCGGGTGGGTCCAGGAGTACAGTGGGTCCCACATGACAGTGAAAAATGAGAGAGGAGCTCTCTATATGCTCAGTGTGGAGGACTATGTGAACAGCTGTGTTGCAGTGATGTTTTCACCGAGCTAAAGAGGGCTTCTAGGGTTGGAAAAATTTATGTTTGTAGGTGAATATATGCTCTATCAACCTGTCATGTTCCAAGGCGAGGGGCTTCATATTTTTAATGTGGCAAAAAGATGAAATAGGCTTGGTGGCACAGTTTTCTTCAATCTCATTTATTTCCTTGTGTATTGCACTTATCATTTTATGTGTTTCCTTTGAGAATTAAATTATGCCAAATTTTCAAGTTGTAAGATACATTATGGTACACATTTTGGAAAAAGGGAACTGCCTAATTAGTCTTTATTTTTATTTGGAAAATTTAAGAAGTAAACCAATTTAAGATTTTATTGAAGTGATAAAATTATATAAAATTTACAGTGGATTAATTGTGTTGGATAGTGCTTATAGGAATTTTTCCATGATTTTATGTTAATCCAATTATTTTTAGAAATTCCTTAGGCTATACAAATGCATATGCATCCTATTATGGAAATACACTTTAATAACCAAAAACAATCAAAAGAAAGCATGCACATGAAATGGTAATGAATTTATTCTTCTCCACATTTTTATGTCAAACTTTTATTTATATAACTTTAGGCATATTATACTTTTTGTTTCCATAATTTAACTCTTAATGTTTTATATCCCAATCCCTATGTATTTTAATTTAGTCAAATTTCCTATGCATAATTGAGGATGTATTATTCCCATTTTCCCTTAACCCAAGGAAGTTTTAGGAATTTGTATTACGGATTTCTGTGCCGTGTTTTATATACCCTCACATTTATATATTTTCACCTAAAGTGAGTTTTGAGTAAATTGAAATTTTGACTATAAACGTTTTAGCGTACCCTTTTTAAGATTCACGCTAGTCAATCTACCTCTCATTTTACTCCCTTGTATAGAAAGCATAGGATCTTATCTTCGAGGTCTTTTTATTAATTTATTTCAGTTAAAATTTTGAAAGTCGAAATTTGGGTATGTTACACCTAGCCAGGGAGTGGGCCACCCGGCTGGTCAAACTTTGACTTGGGCCCACTTGTTAGCCACTAGAGGCTTTTCCTTTTTGAAAACAATCAATTTCTAATAGGGGGGGCGCTTAAGGCCCACTAGTCAGTGACTTAGGGATTTTCTTTTAAGAAAAATAATTCAAGAAAATGGGGAAAACAAATGCACAGTGAGGATTTTCAATTAATTTGATTTAATTCAAATTTGAATCTTTAAATGGCCATAACTCTCTCATTTTAAGTTGGATTGGGATGAAACTTTCACCAAAATTTTTCTAAAACCAAGATCTATCTAATGGCACTGGTTTATTATTTTTACCTTTTTCTAGGATTTATGACTTTTTTTGGAGCGTAGCAGGGTACGTTTGCGAGGACGAGCTCGTTGCAGCCGAGGAGGAGCCCTTAGCTGAACAAGGCAAGTCACTACGCCCCCCTCCATGATCATGTTGATCCTATGTTGCGAAACGATTTGGTTGCAAACAAAATGCATGCTATATTTAAAGTGCATACCTAATTGCTTTATCCATTCCTTAGTATTATTTCCCCGTACCTTAATTGTCGTATTATGTTCAGTCCTCAGTCATATAATGACAATGCTTAGTCATGCTTAATTAGTTGTTCGTATATTATGTGCTCATGACAAGTTTAAGGATAAAGAGGGGATGATTGCCCAAGGTGGGGTAATTATCGATAAGCGAGTGGAGACATGAGCACCACTCCGCATATCTCACATAAAAACATTTGCGAAAACCAAAAGCTTAAAGATACAAAACTGATTTTGACTGGGGCGGCACGGACCGAATTGGATGGTTCTATGAAAAGGCTAGCACCGACCCTGGTCAATTAAGGACCAAGTCAAGAAGCCATGCGGGAAATGAACATGGTACGGCCATATTTCTCGTATGGGCATAGACATAGAGGATTAGGTGACCCGAGTGGGGCAGCACCCCAGTCATGGCTGGTTCTGCATACAAAATGTACGATGATGTAAAGTGTTGTGCTATTGTGATTGATGACGTCAAACCTAAAATGCACCCTAAGTATATATATAGTGTATTGCCTGGATTTCTTGGGTTCCAGGACTCTCACCACCAGCTCGAGGCGTTGGGTGCTAGGGGTGCATGAGGGTTCATAGTCCTTGAAGCGGGTGCCGCAATGCGAGGGAAACCGAAAGGCTAGGCCGTGACAAGTCTCATGTGTTGGGTGCCTCATGGATTGCAGGTAAAGCGTACATCTACTGCAGTGTGAGTAAAAACAATATATTCGAATAGCCGTTGTCACACCCTGAAAATTGGCTTAATTAAAAATTATTTTTGGGTAAATGGAAATACAAGAATACATTGGAAAATTTTGTCTGTGAAAGTGTTTGAATAAAATTTTGAAATTTCCAATATTAAAAATCCCAAGTTGAAAGTTTTATATTCCTAGGGTTTTGTCAGAATATTTTAAGCGTTTAAGTATTTATAATAATAAATTTTTCATGTTTCGTGGTGGCATTTACTTCTAGTAAATTTCCGATGATTTAATAAACCCTTTGAAATTTTCTCAGAATTTTCGGGGCTCAAGAATTAGTTTTAATGTAATAAAGATCATTTCAATAATTAAATAAATATAAAATAAAATCCCTGTCTTTTTCCCTGTTTTTGACTCCCAAAATGTTCCCTAGAGATCCCCAATTTTCCGATATTCCCGTCACCACAATAATACCCCATCTACTGATTCCCAATATATATATGTATATAAATATATATCTCCTTATATTCGGAATATTCCAACGTTCCGAATATACCCACAATTTCTAGTTCCAAAATATTCCCCGAAGTATTCGCATACATTTTGGATATTTCTTGGTCAACGTAAAATGTCCTCCATTTTTTCTCCAAATTTCTGATTCCGTAAATATTCTCGATGTTTTCCTGATTCTGGAATATTCTTGATAATTCCTTCCAATATTCTAAAAATTCCAAAAATATTCTTATACTTGGAGGGTTCCAAAAATTCCGTTGATCTCCCCGTTTCCAAGGAAATATTTCGATTCCAAAAGTGTTTCGACACTTTCAATTCGCATACTACCCTCTGATTTTTGGTCCATAGATCTAATCCACATGGACCTAGCCACTGACAGTGGGTCCCACCCCAATTTCCTATACAAAAATAATCCCTTTATTAATTACTTTCTGAAGGAATATTCTAGAGAATATTCTTTCTCCTTTTCTTTTCGGGTTTACTCTGAATTCAATCTTCTAGAGGCCGTATCTTTTCCATTCGAACTCTGATTCGATCCGTTCTTCTTCCTAAATTCATCTAAAATCATGATCTACTTGTTTATGTACTAGTTATTTGGAGTTTCTTAGGGCTTTTCCTCGTTTTATGTGTAGTCCGCTGTTTCTATCGTTTTGGAGGAGCACGAAGATTGCGGAAGAGTTCGGAAGAGTGATTGAAGACTTTTGCAATTGCAAGGCAAGTCACACGACAATCCCCTTGAGCATGTTGATCCTATTTGTGAAATCTATTTTATTTTAACGTTATTGCATGTAATATTTTAGAATGACATTATTACAGGTATTTATAATTATCCAATATTCCTTGATAATTATGGCCACTTTGATGTTGATATCTGTACCTTGATACCTTGGGTGATTAATATTGACTAGCTGGATGTTAAACTAATTATCTAGCTAGATTATTTAGGATTTGCTTAGTCCATGCATAGAAACTATAGCATCATTTTATGTGAGGAAACTATTCACACATCAATGATTCATTAATGTTAAATGGCAATATTTTTCACGATAATTGGTCGTGGTTGGTTAATTAATTATGTCAACTAAAACTTGACTGATGGTGGGTTGTGAGCACCAGGGTTGTGATGTTGCTAGCGGTGCTCATGACAGTTAAGGATCGGTTCGTGGACTACTTGTTGCGAAGCAACACTCGCGCTGACCACAAGCCAGAATGGGTAATGGTGGGAACCAAAGTGTAGTTCGTTCAACCAGAGGCCCCATGGTGTGTTGTGGCTATGTTAATAAGACCACCATGGCTACGTCAATAAGTCCATGTCTTGGGCGTTGGGCCATCTCCCTATCTAGCAACCTGATCAACCCTACCGGAGACTGGTGGTCCAGCGGGTGGCTCTATTGTTGTGCGGTGTACATGGAGGGTCCTGTCACAATTCCTTTGTGAGATACCGTGGTGGTATTAAGGCGCACAGTGATGTGTTATGGAGTTGTGCCTTGTGGGTAAATTGGTACACCTCTGGCCCGAGTAAAACTATTCGAATAGCCGTGCCCACGGTCAATGGGCGGACCTAGCAATATTTTCTATGATTAGTTCCACACTGTTCATTAATGGTGATAAATGATGGAAATTTGATAGCTCCAGTTTGGAGGGTTATGGTTATGGGGCTGAACTGCATTGGAGCACTGTTTGGAGATTGGTTTAATGTTGATTAATGATTGAACTATACTGTTTTCGATGCTTTTAAATGCAAATATTTTAAATGTTGTTTTATGCAAATAAACCATACTATGTCTTTCCTTTGGAACCATGTTGCATTATTTTGCATTTCCATGTGTGGCTTGTTGAGTACAGTGGGTGGTACTCAGTCTTGCAATATTGCAATCATCAAAGTGAATCTTAGCGAGGAGGAGAAGTTGGGTGTTTGGCTTATACCCCAGTTGAGCTGCTTGTGGCTTGGTGCTGAAGCTACGCTAGTTGTCGTTCCGCTGTTGTGTTCTTCTGTGTGAGGATTAAGTGCCTTTTCTGTAAGTATTGATGGCTTATCGTTTTGGTTATGTTTATCAAATTGTCAATTTGTGTACCTCGGCTGATTTCTGGACGAGGATTTATTGCACAAATTAGCTTTGAAAATTTTGGTGAATTTCTGGGTGTGACAGCCGTGCTCACGGTTAAAGGAGCACCAGGACTCGTTATACACTTGACTAGCCTCAAAAGTTTTAATCCTGCTTAGATTAGGATGGGCCGATGGGTTGTGGGCTCTCCCGAGATGTGGGAATGTTTGGACTTGGGTAAGAGAATAAAAATTGAGCGCGAGAACAAACCGAACCAAAGGACGCTTGGTGAGGAAATGAGGAGTTCTCGCGAATGGTTAAACTACTTGAATATAACGTTGTTTCTTTTAGTTAAAACTGCTAGGTCTAAGGTTTGTGAACTATTTATGAAAGTTGCTTAACGTAAATAAGCCTTGCCACCCTTGAATTGATTCTGCACTAATGCATCTTGTAGTGGTGGCTTGCGAGTACGTTTGTACTCACCGTTGTTTAATCCTCCTTTTTAGAAGTAGTCGACAAGGATGATCCATATGAATGCATCCCATCGGAGGAGGAGGAACCTACGGAGGCGCCTTAGGGTTCGGATCCCCAGTCGTTGCCTGTGGAGTGGTGCTATCACTTTCCTGCTTCCGTATCCGTTTCCATATCTTAATCTTTTGAAAGTTCTGTAATGTATTCGACCATTGATGAGGACATCATGTCTTTAGATACACACTTACAACCTCTTCATGATGAACAAGATGTGCAACCGATCCAAGGACCAATTACTCGTGCACGTGCTCGTCAACTTAATCGCCAGGTGAATGCGTTCCTAAGCTTACATGAGAATATTTCTACGAATGGCATGCTATTTAATTCTTGTGATGATTTTATTGTTCTTAGGAACCTGGGAGAAGACCATGGAGAATAGCTCAAGAAACCACATATTGAAGTGAAGACAACAAGTGCAAGTAAACTCCTATTCCCGAGACCGTTTTAGTTTCGGGCTGGGAGACAATGTCAATTTCAAACGGTCATAACTTTTGATCCAGAAGGAGTTACAGGGCCTACAAGTACTTGTTGGAAAGCTACTGAAGTCTACTTTCAGATGGTTTTAGTTTCACATCAAAATTCCTCCTAAGCTGTCCAGAATCGTCGAAACAAGATACGTAACTCTTCCAGTCCGAATCTATTTTGGGCCTTGGGCCTTGTAATTGTGTCGTGGGCTAAACCCATGAGGAGTGCGCCCCTCACAGGGCAAACCCTCACCCTAGGACGTCCTAACTCGTATATATTCTACAGCCGCCATTGTTTAAGTCGGGTTTTGCTTAGATTATTCTGTCCTTGAACAGTTTCACCGTTTATCGGTTTGTGAGACCACAACTCGAGAGTATAATCATTCATCTGCAATTGAGTTGCAATCTTTCTTGTTCTTGCTTGTGTTCTTCGATTCGCATGCAGGGATTAGCCTTCGTGGCGAGGTCAACCGGGCAGCGCACGGTTGATAACGAGAGGAGACGTGGTACTGCGATTGCAGGGTTCGGGTCTTGGTGATCAGAAGCCGGATCATGAGTGTCAAATTTCCACCAAATCGAGAGTTATCTTTGCCTAACGGAAGATCGGGCACCCCGTTGCCATCAAGTGGTATCAAAGCGAAGGTTGCCTGTTAGGTATATCTTTTCCATCCTGTTCAATCTTTGTTTTTCCTATACCTAGCGTCCAGAAAAGCCACAAAAGAAGAAAATTGGTAGTCGTAGGTTTTTCCCCTATCCTACAACCGTGTTTAGCCTTTTGCATAATTCTGTTTCAGAGTCCGTAGTGTTGAGTTGGTGTCCTAGGTCTAGTTCGGTTGCTGGCTTAGATTGTGTTTGAGTCCAGTTCGTGATCCATCCACCGCACCCCTATAAACCCTAGCCACCACCACCATTGTCTCTGTTTTCCCATATACTAGCTATCTTGTGCAAGTGTTGGTCTTTGTGTGTTCTGTTTTAGTGTCATATATCACGTCCTACATCACCATCCACCTCTCCAGTAGCCACCGCCACCATATCATCCCCGTTTTCACCACCTGATTCTGTTTCAGCCTCCACCAAAACACTGATACGGAGGGCCTTCCTTGAAACAGCCATAACTTTCACATACGGAGTCGGAATCAGGCAAATAAATAGTCTACGGACATCTATGAAAAATTTCCCATCCGCTACGCCCCCCCTTTGTCGGGTTCGCCGAAATCCGTTTTGCAAAATTCAGGCTAGAAGATTGGGTTTTCGCACTCCGAAGTTCTAGCACGCTTTTTAAAGCACGCTCGTGTTTTTCCACAGCTCACACCTTATACCAGATTGAGCTGCCACCTTCCTGAGGTTGCTGTTCCTGTGCTCCTAGTTGAGAAAAAATATTAGAAAAAGAAAAGAAAAAAAATAAAAAAAAGGGTGTGAAAGAAAAAAAAAGAAAAAAAAGGAGAGGAGCTCCACATATATACTTCTGGTTAGCACGGTCTCGACCCTTGCAATCGCTGGATCACGCCCTCAAGGTATCACGAACCAGCCACCGGTTGTACCATTCCTTGCTCGCTAGTCTCAGAACCTTGTAAGAGCTCGGTAAGGTGCTTCCATTTGCGAGTATCCACTATCCTTGCAGAGTAGTAGTTGATAGGGATAACACTTTTCTACTGTATGTTTTCTATTTTCTACTAACCATGGCAGGTGAGGTGAATGATTTCGCTGATTGTGCTTCAAAAGAGGAGATCGTTAAGCTGGATCAGAAGATTGAGGAGAATGTAGCTGCCGTGAATGCTATGCGGGAAGACCTCCAGGCTATCGTGGAGAGCATTACCACCCTCACTAACCGCGTCGAGCAACTGGTAGCAAACCGTCAGCCAACACCACCACTTGTTGACAATGACGGAGATAATGAAGAAGAGGAAGCCAACAATAGCGACACACGTGATACACTTCGTGAAGAGCGCCTACGACAACGGCTGCGATTCAACTGGCAAGGTATGGGAGGTATGGGAGGTATGGGAGGTAACCGCCACCAAGGGCGAGGTAACGATGATCCTTTTGCTAAAGTTAAATTTACCTTGCCTTCATTTTTGGGAAAATATGACCCTGAAGCTTATTTGGATTGGGAGATGACCGTAGAGCAAAAATTTAATTCCCATCTAGTTCCTGAAATCCATAGGGTTAGGCAAGCAACTAGTGAGTTCAAGGATTTTGCCATTATCTGGTGGAATGAGCTAGTTAAATCTGGCCTAGAACCTGACACATGGGATAGACTAAAGCGAGCAATGCGGGGTAGGTTTATTCCTCCATCTTTCAAACGTGATTTGAGAAATAAGTTGCAACGCTTAGACCAAGGAGAAAAATCTGTAGAAGATTACTTTCAGGAGCTACAAATAGGAATGTTGCGTTGTGAGGTAGAGGAGGATGAGGAGGATAAGATGGCTCGATTTTATGGGAGGTTGAGACGTCAAATTCAGGACATTATTCAATACAAAGAATACAATTCTCTTAACCGATTGCTCCATCTAGCTATATTAGCTGAACAGGAATTGCAGGGAAGGCAACACTTGAGAAGGAACAATTGGGGAAGCACGTCTACATCGAGGCCTCCCGTTGGGTCTGAAAAAAGTACCTCCACCACTGGCTGGACTGCTACACCCTCCACCACTCGGGCACGATCAGAGACATTGGCGCCAACATCCCGTGCGACCGAGGTGAGTAAATCTTTTCGTTCGCAGGCACCCGCAAAAAGTGCATCATCGGTTGCTTCCACGGGGCGAACAAGAGACATCCAGTGCTTCAAGTGCAAAGGGATGGGCCATGTGCAACATGATTGCCCAAATCAGAGAGTCCTCATTGCTACAGATGATGGTGAGTACACTAGTGCTAGTGATGTTGATGATGAATTAGCACATGGCACTAACAATGCAGGTGATGAAGACAAGAGCGATGAGGAAGTGGAGCACATAGGTGCAGAAGATTCAAGCAAGTATCTGAGCATTGTAGCACAACGGGTGCTAAGTGCTCAAATGGAGAAGGCGGAGCAAAATCAACGCCACAATTTGTTCCAATCAAGGTTCGTGGTTCATAATAGAGCATGCCATGTTGTCATTGATAGCGGAAGCTGTAGCAACCTTGCTAGTTCAGATTTGGTTGACAAGCTAGGTTTGCCTACACAACCACATCCACGGCCTTACTCCATCCAATGGTTCAACTCTTGTGGTAAGTTGAAGGTGAGTAAAGTTGTGAGAGTGCAATTTTCTGTTGGCAATTACCATGATAGTGCAAATTTTGATGTCGTGCCTATGCAAGCATGTTCTTTGCTTTTGGGTAGACCTTGGGAATATGATAGGGATGTGCTGCACCGTGGTAGAACTAACACGTACACTTTCTCACATAATGGCAAAAAGATTGAGTTGCTACCAATGACCCCTGCTGAAATTTTGAAGGATGATATAGCGCGTGCTGAGATAAAATCTAAGTCTAAAAATCAGCAAGTAGCTAAAGATGTGTTTCCACCTAAGAAGGAGAAAAAAGAGCCACCTGCTAGGAAAGACACACTTAGGTTGAAAGGAGTTTCCATGTTAGCTACTAAATCTGAGATTTCTGAGTTAAATGTTAATGAATCTATTTGCTATGCTTTGGTTTGCAAGGAAACTTTCTTTACACTTGAGGACTTGCCTCTTTCTTTGCCACTTGCTATTACTAATCTTTTGCAGGAGTTTGCTGATGTATTTCCAAGTGAGATACCCCCGGGGCTGCCACCTATGAGGGGAATTGAGCATCAAATTGATTTGATCCCGGAAGCTGCATTGCCAAACCGTGCGCCGTACAGGACCAATCCTGAAGAGACTAAGGAGATTCAACATCAAGTGCAAGACTTGCTTGAAAAAAGGTATGTACGTGAGAGTCTTAGCCCTTGTGCTGTTCCTGTTATTTTGGTGCCTAAGAAAGATGGATCATGGCACATGTGTGTGGATTGTAGAGCCATTAACAACATAACTATTAGATATCGTCATCCTATTCCTAGGTTAGATGATATGCTTGATGAATTGAGTGGCTCTGTTGTGTTCTCTAAAGTGGACTTGCGTAGTGGATACCACCAAATTAGAATGAAATTGGGTGATGAATGGAAGACCGCGTTTAAAACTAAATTTGGTTTGTATGAGTGGTTAGTGATGCCTTTTGGTTTGACTAATGCTCCAAGTACGTTTATGCGACTCATGAATGAAGTTTTACGCACTTTCATTGGTAGATTTGTGGTGGTTTACTTTGATGATATACTTATTTACAGCAAGTCTTTAGATGAACATAAGGAACATTTACGTGCTGTTTTTAAAGCTTTGACAGATGCACGTTTGTTCGGTAACCTCGCGAAGTGCACTTTTTGCACGGAACGAGTTTCTTTTCTTGGTTATGTGGTGACTCCACAGGGAATTGAAGTTGATGAGACCAAGATAGAAGCAATCAAGAGTTGGCCGACGCCTACATCGGTCACACAGGTGTGGAGCTTCCTTGGGTTAGCTGGATTCTACCGTCGCTTTGTGCGAGATTTCAGCACCATTGCTGCACCCATAAATGAGCTCACAAAGAAAGGCGTTCCTTTTCGATGGGGACAAGCACATGAAGACGCTTTCAATTTGCTTAAAGAGAAGTTGACTCATGCACCACTACTCCAACTCCTTGACTTTGGTAAGGTTTTTGAGCTTGAATGTGATGCAAGCGGGATGGGGATTGGAGGTGTGCTTATTCAAGAAGGTAAGCCAGTTGCATACTTTAGTGAGAAGTTATCAGGACCTAGTTTGAACTATTCAACTTATGATAAAGAATTATATGCTTTGGTTTGAACATTAGAGACTTGGCAACATTATCTATGGCCAAAGGAATTTATCATACATTCTGATCATGAGTCTTTGAAACATATTCGAAGTCAAGCTAAATTGAATAAATGACATGCTAAATGGGTTGTATTTATTGAGTCCTTTCCATATATCATTAAGCATAAGAAAGGCAAGGACAATGTGATTGCTGATGCTTTATCCATGCGCTATACTATGTTATCTCAACTTGATCATAAAATTTTTGGATTGGAGACAATAAAAGAATTATATGCTACTGATTTGGATTTTAAAGAAGCTTATGATCACTGTTGAGCGGGAAGAGCTTGGAATAAATATGTGATGAATGAAGGATTGTTATATCGAGCTAACAAATTGTGTATTCCTGCAAGCTCTATTCGTCTTTTGTTTTTGCAGGAAGCACATGGAGGTGGATTGATGGGACATTTTGGAGTGAAGAAGACGGAGGATGTGCTGGCTACTCACTTCTTTTGGCCAAAAATACGGCATGACGTTGAACGATACGTTGCACGATGCAGCACTTGTAACAAAGCTAAGTCCCGTCTTAATCCACATGGTCTTTATATGCCTCTACCCGTCCCTAGTGCTCCTTGGGAAGACATTTCTATGGATTTTGTTTTAGGATTGCCTAGGACAAAGAGGGGGAGGGATAGTGTTTTTGTTGTTCTTGATAGATTTTCTAAAACGGCACATTTCATTCCTTGTCATAAGAGCGACGATGCTACCATAGTTGCTGATTTGTTTTTCAGGGATGTCGTTCGTCTACATGGTGTGCCCAATACAATTGTTTTAGATCGAGATACCAAGTTTTTGAGTCATTTTTGGATGACGTTGTGGAGAAAATTGGGGACGAAGTTACTATTTTCTATAACTTGCCACCTCCAAACTGATGGACAAACGGAGGTGGTGAATCGCACTTTGTCAACGATGTTGCGGGCTGTTTCGAAGACAAATTTGAAAATGTGGGAAGAATGTCTTCCACATGTGGAGTTCGCCTACAACCGTTCGTTGCACTCCACCACAAAGATGAGCCCATTCCAGGTGGTATATGGCTTTAACCCTCGCGTTCCAATTGACTTATTGCCTTTACCATTTTCAGAAAAAGTAAATTTTGATGCTAAGACACGGGCTAAATTTGTGCTTAAGTTACATGAGACCACTAAGAACAATATTGAGCGTATGAATGCAAAATATAAACTTGCTGGTAGTCAAGGTAGAAAGGAGCTTATTTTTGAACCTGGTGATCTTGTTTGGTTACACTTAAGAAAGGATAGGTTTCCTACTTTGCGCAAGTCAAAATTAATGTCTCGAGCTGCTGGTCCTTTTAAAGTTCTTGCAAAGATAAATGATAATGCATACAAGATTGATTTGCCTGCAGATTATGGTGTGAGTGATGTTTTCAATGTTGCTGATTTGAAGCCTTACTTGGGTGAAGAAGATGACCTTGAGTCGAGGACGACTCCAAATCAAGAGGGGGAGGATGATGAGGATATCATGTCTTTAGATACACACTTACAACCTCTTCATGATGAACAAGATGTGCAACCGATCCAAGGACCAATTACTCGTGCACGTGCTCGTCAACTTAATCGCCAGGTGAATGCGTTCCTAAGCTTACATGAGAATATTTCTACGAATGGCATGCTATTTAATTCTTGTGATGATTTTATTGTTCTTAGGAACCTGGGAGAAGACCATGGAGAATAGCTCAAGAAACCACATATTGAAGTGAAGACAACAAGTGCAAGTAAACTCCTATTTCCGAGACCGTTTCAGTTTCGGGCTGGGAGACAATGTCAATTTCAAACGGTCATAACTTTTGATCCAGAAGGAGTTACAGGGCCTACAAGTATTTGTTGGAAAGCTTATGAAGTCTACTTTCAGATGGTTTTGGTTTCACATCAAAATTCCTCCTAGGCTGTCCAGAATTATCGAAACAAGATACATAACTCTTCCAGTCCGAGTCTGTTTTGGGCCTTGGGCCTTGTAATTGTGTCGTGGGCTAAACCCATGAGGAGTGCGTCCCTCACAGGGCAAACCCTCACCCTAGGACGTCCTAACTCGTATATATTCCACAGCCGCCGCTGTTTAAGTCGGGTTTTGCTTAGATTATTCTGTCCTTGAACAGTTTCGCCGTTTATCGGTTTGTGAGACCCCAACTCAAGAGTATAATCATTCATCTGCAATTGAGTTGCAATCTTTCTTGTTCTTGCTTGTGTTCTTCGATTCGCATGCAGGGATTAGCCTTCGTGGCGAGGTCAACCGGGCAGCGCACGGTTGATAACGAGAGGAGACGTGATACTGCGATTGCAGGGTTCGGGTCTTGGTGATCAGAAGCCGGATCGTGAGTGTCAAATTTCCACCAAATCGAGAGTTATCTTTGCCTAACGGAAGATCGGGCACCCCGTTGCCATCAACCATGCTCGGACTATTTGGGTCCTACTCGGCAACCCTTATCATATTATGTATTGTAAGCCTTGGATGATGCAAGCACTGTGTACCAGCTAAGAGAGTATATATGCCAAACTATTGATCCAAGGATTTGGTATATTATAAACACAAGAGGTTTCCGGTGTATAAAGGCAGGGCCTATAGAAGGGATCAACTTCGACACAAGATGCATGCCGATTGTGTGAGCAATAGGAGGAAGAAAACTGACACCTGCAGGCCGAGCGCGACGCTCGCAACGAAAATCTATGCAAGGCCGGCCAAATGGCACAACAAGAGATCCTCCAAACCAGGGTGGGCGACCATAACATATTTGTGACACCTCAGCAGAACGTTGTGGCCGCTGCTATGCTCTTGGACACCCTGCAGCTGGGGCCTCATCACTGTCACGTCCGGATTTTTTGTTTTCCATTCTTTTTTTCTGATTGTGAAAATCCACCTTTGGTTTATTCGCCTCAATTAGCTTAACGAAAAATTCGTAATAAAAAGGATTTAATATGATTAAATAATTAATTACGGTTTGATTTGTTTCTATTTTCTTAATCGGGTTTATTTAGATTTCGGAAGTGGAGCTCGTTTCCTAATTTACTTTTCCCCCAGATTCAAAGATTCTAATTTTCACATCCATGCCAATTTCTAATTTCCCGGAGATTCAATTTCATTCCCTAATTCTCCAAATAATCTCAACAAATTCAAAAGGTCCAAACTCAGCAATTTTCCAAAAAGGCCCCTGCAATCCTTCCTTTTCTTTTTCCTTTCCTTCCTCTTCTTTTCTCCTTTTCCACTTAGCCCCTGCCTTCCTTTCTTTTTCTCTTCTGCTCCCTCTTCTTCCTCCTTCGGCTAGGGGCCGAAGCCCTTCTCCCTCCATGGTTCCATGGCTGGCCTAGCTGCCGCCGGCCCGCGCTGAGCCGCCGCGCCTCCTCCGCCCACCCTAACCGCCGCGGCCTGCTGAGCCCGAGCCGCGAGCCGCCCCTATATATATATATATATATATATATATACACAACCGTCATTGACCTTTTCCTCTTCTCCCGAAGCCAATGCCGCCGCCATCCTCCTCCGCCATCGCTCGCCGATGACGCGCCGCCGCCGCTCGCCCTAGCTGACGACGCCACCGGTGAGTATCACCACCCCTGTGCCGTCTTCCCTTCTCGCCCTCGCCTGCATCCTGCCTTGCCGCCGAACCCGTCGCCTCCTGTTCCCCGGCCAACGCCGCCGCCGGGTCGCCCCTCTTCCTTGCCCTAGTGCCGCCACCACCCGGTCCGCCGCCACTCGCCGACGCCGGTCCCGACGGGCTGCGCCGCTCCTGCGCCACCCTTGCGCCGCCTCCCGGCCATGGCCGAAGGCATTCGGCTGGGGCAGAGTCCTGTTCTCCCTCGGTGACATGGACATGTGGGCTTGCGGCTGAAAAGTTCCCCTTGATCTACACTGTTGGATTTCCTAGATTCAATCTCAGCCACAGGATTTCTTTAGTCCAATCTTGCCACATCACCTTGCCATGTCAGCCCTAGATCTCGCCCTATCATCGCCACATCATTGTCACATCGTCCAATCTGGTACACGTCTCGCCACGTGGCGTCCACGTCATCATGTCCACCGAACCTCTGACTCTTCTGGTCCGTAGACTGAGCCCATCATGAACCATCTCACTGACCAGTGGGTCCCGCTCCTTTTCCTTAACAAAAATAATTCAATTTCCGAATTTAAATTCCAAAGAATATTCTTGGAATATTCCTTTTTCTTTTCTCCTAGGTTTTTCTATGTTCTCAAACTTCCGGAGTTCATATCTCATCCATCCGAACTCCGATTTGACCCGTTCTTTTTCTTAAATTCTTCTAAAATCGAGCTCTACCTCCTGGTTCAGTTGGTTATTTTAATTGATGTTATTTAGGCTGTTTTCTTGTTATTTATTTCTTTTCTATTGCGAACATATAGACGTGGGAGCCGAGGAGCAGTTCGCCGCAGAAGACGCAGGGTAAGGACAGTACCTGTAGCAAGGCAAGTGCACCCTTTGAACATATTGGACCCAATTTATAAACTGTTTTATTGTGAAACATGCATTATTTTTATTTATAAATTGTTGTTATTCCATGCCTTTGATTGTTGAATATCCTGTGATACCTTGTCACCCTAGCCTTTCTGAGTTGAACATAGGGGTCAACTCAGGATAGAGTAGTAATTGCTTAGCCCTGCTCAAAGTCGTTTTACAAGCAAAATATAATAATGATTAATGATATACTTATCACTATTTTATTTGAACTGTGTGGCTTTGTGCTATCTTTTCGGTAGCATGTGTTATACCGTGTAGTAAACAACAGGCGGATAAAATGTTTTGGACCGGGGTGATGGGTGGTTTTGTGTGAACCTAGTAAGGGGGTAAGGTATTTATGTGATCCTTACCAGGTTATGTCTCTGTGTGAGCCTAATGTTGGGATGTGTGCTATCATAGTAACTGAAAGGGCCAACAACGTGCTCTTAAGTGCTATCTTATACTGGGGGTGAAGCTGTATGCTATTGTAGATTTGGCAAGTTGCCTTGGTCAATTAAGGACTTTACTTCATAAGTCAATAATCTGAGCCTAACGTACAACCACATGCCCTAATGGGAAGGAGCTGGCCCAGTAGGATTCCGAGTCTTGGCACTGCCGGCCCAGGTGGTTAGATGATAGGTTTTATGGTTAGCCATGGGTACTTTCTTGTCTGTGTGAGGGAAAGGTGGCTCATGGGGGAAGGTAGTGTTGAGGCAGAGTTTCTAAAAAGCCTTGTTACAGATTCCTTGGCTGCACACAATGAGAAGTGTGACATTTGCACATGGCCGTTAAGAGGATGATGTATCTTGTGGGTAAAGCTGTACAACCTCTGCAGAGTGTTCAACTAATCTATTCGAATAGCTGCGTCCGCGGTCATGGACATGCTCGGTAAATTCAAATGAGGGGTAGTTTGCGAAAACAAGGGATGGTAATAATGCTGTGTGTAGGAAAATGAATTTAGCTATGTGGTCCTATGTGGACAGGTCCTGTGTGGATGGTTGGATGGTAACACCCGTTATTTAAAATGTTGTTTTTGATTTCTGTTTATAAATTGTTTATAACTGCAACTGCTGTGTTATGCAAAATAGCCCTAGCTTTTCTTTGTCAGCTGTGCATATGCATATTTTCGTGCACTTGCTGAGTATTCCATGTACTCACATTGCAATTCCCCCCAATTCCAGAAGAAAGGTTTCCGCTGTTTCCAGAGGAGTTTGCTGCTGAAGACGATGAATAGGCCGTGTGCCCCAGTTGACTGCCTGTGGCATGTTAAATGGAGCTTCCACGTATTTATTTTTTTCCGCTGCTATCTTATTTTCTTTAGGCCCTTCGTGGCATAATAAATGTAAACTTTAGCTATAAAGCTTTTTACAGTCAATTTATTAATAAATAGTTTGGTTTCCTTCGTGATGTTGGGTGTGATATTATTCTTGTGACTATGTGTGCTAGCGTGATCCTGGGGCTAGTATGTGTACACAGAGGGTCCTGTTTTGGGGTCCACAATCACCATGCAACCCCGAATATTGCAAGGATCAAGGCTATAATAACAACTACAACCTGCCAACAACGACAGCAATCTGGAGACACCCTCATCCCATCGGGTAAAACAACTTTAGATGCTGCAACTTCGTCAAGCGCAGCACGACGCCGAGCAGCGGGTACTGATCAACGCCACTCGGAGTCAAACCGTGTTTTTCCAGGACACAATGATGATCGATGGCGGTACCAGCATGTCAGGTGCCAAGAAAACCACGATGCCCAAGAGCGATTACGACTCGACCTCTACCATGACATCAACGCCTGACGCCGAGAACATGAGGAGGATGAACGTCGTGGACTTGAGGACGAGCACTCATGCTTCGGCCTTCAGCACGAGTGGTTTCACTGACGCATTCAAAGCCGGAGCCCTCACTCGGACGAAGGAGTCCTCGCCTTCTCGTGCGAATGACAACAAGTTGACTGGCCCATAGGCTTCAAACCGATTGGCATAGAGAAGTACGATGGCAAGACTAACCTAGAGTCCTGGTTGACCATGTACACCCTGGCAATCTGAGCAGCTGGAGGTGACCATAAAGCCATGGCAAATTATGTCCCAGTCGCCCTAGCTGACTAGGCGCGGACATGGTTAAAGGGGCTTCCTAGAGGGTCTATTGGCTCCTGGGGGGAACTCCGCAAGTGCTTCGTGGCCAATTTCCTAGGAATGTACCAAAGACTAGCATCTGAGTACGACCTATACTAGTGCCACCAGAAGAAGAATGAGTCTCTTTGGGACTTTATCAAGCACTTTTCTGAGAGGAGGAACTCAATCCCCAAGATCAAGGGAGTCAGAGACACCCCATTTATCACCAAATTCACTCGAAAGCTGCCTGGATCTGTCAAAGCTCTCTTCGACATTGCCAGCAAGTATGCTGACTCAGCCGATGCAGTTGCCGAAGCACTCAACGACAAGAAGGAGCCACGACAGAAGGAGCGACGGGACACTGAAGACGCGGCCCCATCCAAGGCTAGCAACCGCAAATTGGAAGATATCGTGGCCACCGTCGACCGCACTCGACCGTGACCCCCCAAAGCGGACGACTACCAGAAAGTTATGAATGGGCCATGCCCTTTCCACCCGAAAGGGAAACATGCGGTCAAAAATTGCTTCATGCTCAAGAAGTTTGCCTCCGAGCAAACATCTACGTCTGGTGAACCAAAATACAAGGACAAGCTAGACTCGGGCCTAGCCAGCGACTACCAAGATCCTCAGGCTGAGTTCAATCACATATTTGGAGGGCCGTCAGCCTATGTTTCCAAGCGCAAACAGAAGTTAACCGCTTGAGCAGTGAACCCGGTCTCTACTGATGCCCACTAGTATCTACGCTAGTCCGTAGTGGCAATCATGTTTGACCGCACGGATCACCCTGATCGAGTGGCACACCAAGGCGTTATCCACTCGTCCTGGACCCAGTAATCAGAAACATCAAGCTGAAGAAGGTTCTCATCGACGGAGGAAGCGCACTCAACATCCTTTTCGCTAAGACACTCGACGAGGTGAAAATATCTCGATCCGACTTATGGCCAAGTACAGCTCCATTCCACGGGGTAATCCCCAGCCTCTCTTCAACTCCACTTGGCCAGATTACTTTGCCGGTCACCTTTGGCATGCAGGAGAATTTTTGCACTGAGAGTATCTGCTTCGAGGTTGCCAACTTCGAGACAGCTTACCATGCCATACTCGGGAGACCAGCACCCGCCAAATTCATGGCAGTACCCCACTATACCTACATGATGCTCAAGATGTCTGGTCGAGCAGGAGTGCTCTCTACACAGCGGTGTCAAACAAGCCTTCACCTGCGACAAGGAGAGTTGCGAGTTGGCCTAGTCACAAGAGGCTGCAGTCGGACAGAGCAATATGTGACTGGCAGCAACAACTTCAAAGGAGGACAACAAAGTCCTGGCAAAAAAGGCGACCAAGTCAGGAATTTCAGCGGAGTCAGAAACCAAGAAGATCCCCCTAGACCCTTTCGACTCCACCAAGACTGCGCTTGTCGGGACCAAACTCGACCCCAAATAGGAAGACGAGCTTGTCACTTTCCTCTAGGTGAGCAGGGATATTTTTGGTTGTAAGCCTTCCGACATGCTTGGTGTACCAAGGGAGGTGATCGAGCATTCCCTCAACGTCAAGCCGGACGCCAAGCCTGTCAAACAACAATTACAGTGCTTCGCACAAGACCACAAAGATGCTATCCGCGAGGAGATAACTAAGCTCCTAGCAACGGGGTTCATCAAAGAAGTCTGCCACTCGAATTGGCTGGCAAACCTAGTCTTGGTCCGGAACAAGAACGGTAAATGACGCATGTGCGTGGACTACACCGACTGAAATAAAACGTGTCCCAAAGACCCATTTGGTCTACCCAGGATAGATCAGGTGGTCGATTCAACTATGGGTTGCGAACTACATAGCTTTCTCGATTGCTACTCGGGATGCCATAAAATCAGCCTAAAGGAGGAGGACTGCCTGGAGACTTCTTTTATCACGCCGTTTGTTGCATACGGCTATGTCACTATGCCATTCGGATTGAAAAACACTGGCGCAACGTATCAACGTGCCATCCAGCGGTGTCTTCACACTCAACTTGGGCGCAACGTGGAGGCATATGTCGATGACGTGGTAATCAAGACCAAGTTCAAAGGTGACCTCATCGCCGAGTTAGAAGAAACTTTTCAAAGCTTTCGAAGATTCAAGATGAAGCTAAACCCGAAAAAGTGTGTCTTCGGAGTACCTTCGGGAAAACTACTCGGTTTCATCATTTCACACCATGGCATAAAGGCAAACCTAGAGAAGATCAACACAATCATGAATATGGCTCCCCCGGCTAGCCAAAAGGACGTACAGAAGCTGACCGGCTGCATGGCGGCACTCAGCAGATTTGTTTCCCGACTCCGCGAACGGGCCATGCCCTTCTTCAAGCTACTAAAGAAAGTTGACAATTTTCAATGGACGCCTGAAGCCCAACAAGCCTTTGAAGACTTTAAAAAATTTCTCACATCACCACCTGTCGGCGAAGTGGGACTGGGGGTCCCACGTTCTGCGGGGACGCGTGGATCTCCGGCCACGTCAGCCCCTCCGGGCCCACTTTCTGCAGAAGAGAAGACCGGCTATGGTCAATGTCCCGTTGGGCGCCCGGGGCGCCATCTCCATCGGCCCCGGGCGCCGATGCCGGGGTCCGACAGCCGGGCGCCGATGCCCGGGCCCGACGGCCGGATGCTGATCGCCCGGATGCCCGGGTGCCGATCCTTCCGGTGCCCGGGCGCTGATCCTTCTGATCCTGGGTGCCGACGCCTAGGCCCGGGGCCGATTGACCGACTACCGATGCTGACTGCCGACTGCCTATGCCGATGCCGATTCACTGGAAGGACTCCGCGGACCAACTTGCCAACTACTCTGCCACGTGTGGGCGTCTCCCGATGGCCCCCCGTGGACCTCCGACCGTGCAGTCAGAAGACTTTTGACTATGGAGGCTTCGTTCATTGTGTAGTCAGAAGCTTTTGACTATGCAGGCCCCTTTTTCCACGACCAGGCGGCAGAGGCGTGCGCCGTCACATCTCTCCGCTCCATCCTCTCACGACGACGTGCAGCAGCAGCACCTGCTCTGGCGTGGGCGTTGCAGGCGAACAGGGGCGACGGGACGTTCCTCCAACTCCGGCATGGGCACCGCAGGTGGAGGGGCGCACAGGAGAACTCACCGGAAGATATCTCCCTCCGCGTACCGGCACTGTGGACTCCCCTAGTTCTATAAAGGAGGATCCAAGCCGATGAGGAGGAAGAGGAGACAGACGGAACGGAGAACCTCTGACTCTCAGCTATCTGCTCCCGAGCTCACTCTTTAGCCACTGTTCCTCTTCTCCGGCTCCGGCCGTGAGCTAGATACACCTTGTAACCACAATACCACATTCATCCACCTCATAGCAAAACACACACAGGAGTAGGGTATTACGCTCCGGCGGCCCGAACCTGTATAAATTCTCCTGTCTTCTTTGTGCGTTTGCTTCCTTTCGGTCCTTCCGTCGTTCCGCTGACACACCCTGACGCCGGCTTCGCCTGAGAACTACTCCCCTGGCCGAATCTCAAAGGGGGGTCTCCCGACTTCCCGCCGTCGAGGTTTCATCCTCCGACACCACCCGTGTTGGCATCACCAATGCCCCAGAAACCGCTTCTACTGTATCTGGCGGGAACTACTCAGGTAGTCAGCACGGTTCTTGATATGACCATGACATGTGTGGATACAACCATTGCTCACATCATATGTCAACACAAAGACATAGAGATCAAGTCGCCAAATTTCTGGAATCCAATTCGGCCTCCCGACACAGCGCTAAGTTCAAACGGTCACCAAATTTGCATACGAGCTCCGTTTTGGGCCTATGAGTGCTTGATGGAAAGATGTCGGAGTCCTCTTTCTAGCAGATCTAGCCCGACCTTGCAATTCCATCTGAATTGGTGGCAATCATAGAAACAAGGTTTTGCGCCACCTATAATGGGCCTATGGGCTTGTAACTTCATTGAGGAGCCCGGCACATGTGGGGCCCAAGTAGATTGCGCCCCAAACTAGTGGAGCACGACCCTAGGGACCCCTTGGTCATCCTCCCCACTCTTTAAATAGCTAGTTACCCCTTGACGGTTTCTCAGGTTTTGTTTAGATTAAAGTTTATCCATTGCTACCTTTTCGGGTAAATTCGTGATCAGTTAGATTGTCGTTTTCCCGTTACGGAACCCCACCTTATCGTTTGTATTCAATTCCTATTTGCAATATCAGATTAACAACCGTTGGAGAAGTGTATCGAGCGCTAAGGTGCAACAACACAACGTCTCGTACAGTTGTAGTCAGGTCGTCAACGTTTCTCCCAAATTGTAGTTATCTTCAACTCACCGAAAGATCGGGCCAGCCCTGCTCCTATCAAGTGGTATCAGAGTTTTTGTTGCTCGATGAGTATTCATCTACCCATAACCAGAAAAAGTCATACAAAAAAATTGCATCCATTACCTAGATATCTTTGAGCCGTTGCTTTGTTCTTTTTTTGAATTTTGCTTTCTTGAGTTTTCAGTTGCATCGTCGTGTCCTGTTGCTGGTTTTAGCGTCTAGTCGTTTAGAGTTTCGAGTTCTTGTCACTGTCGGTGCCATGGGCCTGGGGTACCTCATGAGAAGCTATTGGGCCACTCGGACAGAGGATGGGCCTAGCCTTGTAATTAGGGATACAATAGAACTCGGCAAACTTAACCTTGTATGACAGGGAAAATACAGTCCTAGTCGGGCACGTTGTACTCCTAGAAGGAGATCCCTTGGTCGTAGTCCGACTGGGACTCCCACTTTGTAACCCTGTCCCCCAGAATATAAGGGGAGGTAGGGCGTGAAGGGTTATACGGATGCTACGCTAGCCAGAAAACAAAATTTTCTATCCGATAAACCAGGAACTACTGCTAGTTATAGATCACGGGATTACCACTAGACGCGCAGGTGCAGCGGAAGCGACTCGATGTAGTCGTACGCGTCACAGCAGTGCCGTGCAGTTGCGAGGTCGTCCGTCCGTCCGTCCCTCTCGTGCGGTTCGTCCTTGTGCTCCAGATGTAGCACCTCCGAGGTATCCACACGTACGGGGAGGAAACGTCACGCCTCCGGACTGCTAGGTCCGTGAGGTGCAACAGGGCGCGGGCGTGGGAGCGACGGCGGCTGCCAAATGGCGTGGATTCACCTAGCCCCGTCGCCCATCCCTTGTTTTTATAGGCGTCCTAATGAACTCCCGAGTTGGAGGCCCATTAGTGACCCTAAACCTTGTCTAATTCGGGTCCAACCCAAATTAGGTTTCCAGCCCCTTAACCGTGCGACCCTATGGGTTCACGTACGCATAGACATGGCCCGAGTACTCCTTCTCGACCAATAGTTGACAGCGGCCTCTAGCAAGGCGTGTCAACTCCTATGCATACGCAAAGATCATATCAGACGAACCACCACAAACCACATACTTGTTATTCCCTTGCCTCACGATATTTGGATTAACTCTTAGGTTAACACTTAACCCAAGCACGGCCATGCATTTCTTGATCTAATCATTAGAGTGATCCAGTGATATCTCTCTCACATAGAGAGGAGCAAATTCCTTCTTGATTGTTTATGTCTCACAGCATGTTTCCCGACAAACCCGAAAACCACCTTTATAACTACCCTGTTACGGAGTAGCATTTGATAGTCCCTGAGTAGGTCGTTTCACATCTTGAATACATACAACAATCTCAGGTCTAAGGACATAACGTACATGATGTGAATAGAGATAATTACAATTTCTCATGTTGGGTCAGTCCAGCTCCATGTCACACATGTGCCCACATTATTAGTTTGACATCTCCATGTCTATGACTTGTGAAACATAGTCATCAACTAATACATGTGCTGATCTAATATTCATGTGTGTCCTCACACAAATTTCGATCAGGGACAACTTTAGAATAACCATACAAGTAAAAGAGTTTCACAAACAATTCACATAATTGCCAATCGATACAAGTTGTCTTTAATGGATATTCAATGAACTCATAATATATCATGGATACAATCATAATATCATCATCTCTATGATTACCTCTAGGGCATATTCCCAACAGGGCGCCCCCTGAGGGAGGGATTACCAGGATCACCAGGATCACCAAGATCACAATCATACATCCTCAAAGGAACTACACCACAACTGGATGTAGGGTATTACATCATCTCGAGGGCCTGAACTAGTATAAACCTTTCGTGTTCCTTTGCAATCCATCGAGTTTTGGTCTGGCGAGTAGCCCTATATATTTATTGCCAATACAAAACATCGATAGTTGGCGTGCCAGGTAGGGGTTTCGTCGAGATCATCTTCATCAAGCCCGATGGATCCAATCAAGGGAGTTGACGGCATCAACTTCTCCCTCGGGGAAACAATTACCTTTGGGAGCCTCGACTTCATCGCCGACAAATTTGGCAACCTCACCCTATCCGACTCGGACTCGATCCGATCGGCCAGGGACCAGGCCGACTCCGCGCCGGTCGATCCACACAATGCCACGTCAACCCTTGTCGACTTGCTGCGGCAATCTTCAACATGCCCGGGTCTCGGGACAACTTTTTCTTTCGGTGTTCGACTCGGACTCGGCCTAGAGCTGGCTGAGATCGGGCTAAGAAAGAAGGAGATCATTAGTCTCCCGTTCGGACTCGGCAATGCTGCAGATAACTACGACCAGCATTAGACACGGCAAACCCGATCCCCTAGAGTTAGACTCGGATATGGCCCAGAGCCACTCGAGATTGGATCTAGGGAGGTCGGAGTTGTAATCACCCCCATCAATTATATCAACTCCAACTCTCAGTTAGATTCTGACTCTCAGTCGGGCTCCGACTCTAAGTCAAACAACAGTTCGGCAAGCTTCTCGCCGCCACGTGAAGTCTTTATGATATCCAAGGGTTCAGCTCCCACTGAGGAAGCACGCTGACTACGCGAGCAGCAAGAGGAGGAGGCCCGCCGGCTATGAGAACAACAAGAGGAAGAAGCAAGACGCCTGCACGCCCGCAACAACGACGTGCACAGGGCTGGAGTTGACGATCACGATGTCTTTGGTACACCTCAACAGAACGTCGTAGCCACTACAACTCTACTAGATACACTGTAGTTTGGGCCTGATCATCAAGCCACCCTGACTATAGCAAGGATAAAAGCCTTGATCACCGCTGCTGCATGTCAGCCACACCAACAGTCAAGCGATACCCTCATACCGACCAACCGGTTGGCATCTCCAACAGCAGTCTCATCCGCCTCAACGTGACGCCGAGCGGCCAGCTCTAGTCAGCCGCACACGGAGTCACGCCAGACATCACTCGGCAACCCCAACAACAACCGGCGGTGTCAAAGCAACCGTCGGGACAACCAGGATCTACGAGGCCAACTACGGCATGACCTTCTGCAGGACATCAACGCTCGGTGCCGCGAACGAGAGGAAGACGAGCAACGCCAACTGGAAGACGAGCAATGCCAACTGGAAGACGAGAACGAGCGCTTCGGCCTCCACCACGAGCGGTTTCACCATCACGGTCGGAGTCAGAGTCCTCATGAAGATGAAGGAGTACCGGCCTTCATCTATGAGCTACAACAAGTCGACTGGCCCTCAGGCTTCAAGCTGACTGGAATTGAAAAATAAGATGGGAAGACCAATCCCGAGTCCTGGCTCACGGTCTACACTCTGGCAATCCGAGCAACTGGAGGAGATCACAAGGCTATGGCTAACTACCTCCCAGTCGCTCTAGCCGACTCGGCGAGGACATGGCTAACAGGACTTCCTAAGAGATCAATCGGCTCCTGGGGAGAACTCCGGGAAAGCTTCATTGCCAATTTCTGAGGAACGTACGAGAGGCCATCTTCCGAGTACGATCTATATTAGTGCCATCAAAGGAAGAACGATTCTCTTCATGGTTTCATCAGAAATTTTCTGAGAAGAGGAATTCAATCCCGAAGGTCAAGGACGAGGTCGTCATCGCCGTCTTCCACGAGGGAGTCAAAGACGCCCCCGTTCATTGCCAAGTGCACTCGGAAACCTCCCACTTCTGTCAAGGCTCTTTTCAACATGGTGAACAAATACGCCAACTTGGCCAATGCTGTTGCTGAGGCCCTCAATGACAAAAAGGAACTCCGACAGAAGGAGCGGAAGGACACTGATGACGCGGCCCCGACTAAAGCCGGGAATCGCAAACGCAAGTCGGATGACTTCATTGTGGCAGTCGGTCACAACTGTCTTCGACCTCCTAGAACTGAAGATTATCAGAATGATAAGTGACATGCTTGGGGGCTCAAAAGCTCAAATGCAAGGATGGCATCCCCACTCCCAACTTGTGTAATACCGAACAGCTAAGTCGCTTTCTGATAAATATTTTTTCCTTTATATGATATTCCTCACTCGGTCTCACCAGTGCCACAGCAGCTTACACCTAATAGGTGTACATTCTGCGCATTTTCTGTTTTTGCTCTTAATGATTGCAAAAGTACTCGAGTAGCGTAAATTCCAATCCGTGAAACTTTGCTCTATGAAAGACAAACTCAAGCCACCCAAAACGCGTGTCTGGGAAAGAGCCATGAGTCGACTCCCGACGCTAGGGGGCTATGACTAGTCAGGCAGAGCGTTTAAATGTAAGGGGTCAACTACTTAGGGAAATTAATATCAATAAGAGGAGGAACACGTATTTACATATATTGTAAAATACATAAATTTTCTTCGGGTGATTGTTTTCATTGTCAGATGCTATTCATCCGACATGTTTATAATGCAGGGCCAGTTCCGGATGCGCGTAACAGGAACTCAGGGCTACGAGCCTATCTCCTATGCTCAGGGGCTGGACCAGTCTGCCAAGATACACTTGGAGTGTGACGCTTCAAGAATCACTTGGAATGCTCCACGAGAGCAATTGTCTGAGTACTCACACTAGTTGGGACTCATGTGTGGGCTAAAAACTGACCTCCAGCGCTAGTCAAAGCTCGGGTACCACTCGGTTGGGTGAGGTACGCCCCATGAGGGTCATCAGCCAAATCCTATGCTAATGCGAGGTTCGGGTACCTTATTCGGCAAATATAACTGACCTTCGGCGCCAGTTGAGGCATGTGTACCACTCGGCTAGGTAGGGTACGCCCCATGAGGGTCGCCAGCCGAATCCTATGCTAATGCGAGGTTTGGGTACCTTATTCGGCTAATATAACCGACCTTTGGCGCTAGTTGAGGCTCGTGTACCACTCGACTAGGTAGGGTACGCCCCATGAGGGTCGCCAACTGAATCCTATGCTAATGTTAGGTTCGGGTACCTTATTTGGTCATGACTCTGCCAGGTTGGGTACGGCTCATGAGGGTCGCCAGCTGAATCCTATGCTAATGCAAGGTTCGAGTACCTTATTTGGCCATAATTCAGTTGGGTAGGGTACGCCCTATGAAAGTGGCCAGCCAAATCCTATGCTAATGCAAGGTTCGGGTACCTTATTTCGCTTTACCGAAGTCAGAGAAGACCTGTATCGTCAAAGCGCATCCGGAGTTTTCATGCACTGCGTCACATCTGAGGAGGGCAAGCAGATCCTGCAGTATATCTACTCGAGTATTTGTGGCAATCATGCTGCATCCAGAACATAAGTCGGAAAGGCTTGCGGACAAGGATTCCTCTGGCTGATTGTGGTTACCGACGCTGGAGTACTCATCCTGAAATGCAAGGGATGATAATTTTATAGGGCTGTGCTGGGTAGGTCGGTTTAGGCTGGCTTATTCGGTAGTAGGCCAAAGATATGAGTTTCTCGATAGCACGCTCTATTGGGCCGCTCGCTGACTGTGTTAAAATCACAGTGCAGTTGCTATTCACAGAAATCGATTAAATAATCAGATATGCTTCATGCTAAATCTACAGCCGGGTGTATACATTCAGGTATCTGCATTATTTAGCAGGTATTGAGGATATATCCTTATAAGGATCGACAGCTGGTCTCCCTTAAAATTAGGGATGCAGGTATCTCTCAAGTACACCTGACCACGTATTAGGTTAAAATCCATAAAGTGGTACTCGGCATACTTGCTTAGCCATTATTTGCCATGAGCAAAAATCATTCCAGCTGACATGATGTTGAAGAGTCTCATATACCAGTAGTGCACTACTCGGGAAAGACTACAAAGTTAAAGATCTTTGACTTTATGTTTAATTGTTTCATAATTAAGCACAAAGTCGGGGGCTACACCTAAAAGGTGCGCCTATTCGGTGCACACTATTCATATTTCTACATGAAGCCCTTCATAGCCTCGTTGCCAGCTGACAGGAAGCAGGACTCGGGAGAAGAAATACACGGACAAAGAGTACTCGGGAGCAATGCACTTGGGAATTCTTCACCGTGGGGGATGAGCACTCGGCATCAGTTGTGACTCAACTATGAAGGTCTCAAGGGCTGCTGTCGGTGCCATGGGCCCGGGGTACCTCGTGAGAAGCTATTGGGCCACTCAGACAGAGGATGTGCCTAACTTTATAATTAGGGATACAATAGAGTTCGGCAGACTTAACCTTGTACGACAGGGAAAATATAGTCCTAGTCGAGCACGTTGTACTCCTAGAAGGAGATCCCTTGGTCGTAGTCCGACTGGGACTCCTACTTTGTAACCCTGTCCCCTAGTATATAAGGGGAGGTTGGGCGCCCCCTAAGGGCAGGAGAAGAAATCTCACTGGAGAAACCTCAAAGGCAATACACAACAACTAGACGTAGGGCATTACCTCATCTCGAGGGCCTGAACTGGTATAAATCGCTTGTGTCCTTTTGTAATCCATCAAGTTTCGGTCCAACGAGTAGCCCTATATATTTATTGTTGATATAAAACATCGACAATAACCAACCTCCGGCGCCAGTCAGGGCTCGGGTACCACTCGGCTAAGTAGGGTACGCCCCATGAGGGTCGCCAGCCGAATCCTATGCTAATACTAGGTTCGGATACCTTATTTGGTCACAACTCTGCCAGGTTGGGTACGCCCCATCAGGGTCGCCAACTGAATCGTATGCTAATGCAAGGTTCGGGTACCTTATTTGGCTATAATTCTGTTGGGTAGGGTACGCCCTATGAGGGTCGCCAGCCAAATCCTATGCTAATGCGAGGTTCGGGTACCTTATTCAGCTTTGCCGAAGTCAGAGAAGACATATATCGTCAAAGCGCATTCGGAGTTCTCATGCACTGCATCACACCTGAGGAGGACAAGCAGATCCTGCAATATATCTACTCGGGCATGTGTGACAATCATGCTGCATCCAAAACATAAGTCGGAAAGGCTTGTGGACAAAGATTCCTCTGGCTGATTGTGGTTACCGACGCTGGAGTAGTCATCCTAACATGCGAGGGATGCTAATTTTATAGGGCTGTGTTGGGTAGGTTGGTTTAGGCCGGCTTATTCGGTAGTAGGCCAAAGATATGAGTTTCTCGATAGCACGCTCTATTGAGCTGCTCGCTGACTGTGTTAAAATCATAGTGCAGGTGCTATTCATAGAAACCAATTAAATAATCAGATATGCTTCATGCTAAGCCTACAGTCGGGTGTATACATTCAGGTATCTTGATTATTTACCAGGTATTGAGGATATATCCTTATAAAGATCGATGGCTGGTCTCCATTAAAATTAGGGATGCAGGTATCTCTCAAGTACACTTGACTACGTATTGGGTTAAAATCCATAAAGTGGTACTCGGCTTACATGCTTAGCCATTATTTGCCATAAGCAAAAATCATTCCAGCTAACATGATGCTGGAGAGTCTCATATACCAGTAGTATACTACTCGGGAAATACTACGAGGTTAAAGATCTTTGACTTTATGTTTAATTATTTCTGTGGAGGCCATGGGCCTCGGGTACCTTATTACTAGTACATGGGCTACTCGGATAGAGGATGGGCTGAACCATGTAATTAGAGATAAGATAGCATCCAGCAGGCTTTGCCTTGTATAATAAGGAAACATGGTCTTAGTCGGATAGGACTCTATCTCTAAGGAGGAAATCCCTTGGCCGTATCCGGCTGGGATCCTTATCATGTACCCTTGTCCCCTAGTATATAAAGGGAGGCAGGGCGCCCCTCAGGGCAAAGACAACAAGATCACCGATCATCAAGCACCTCAGAGGAATAACACCTCAACTGGACGTAGGGTATTACCTCACATCGAGGGCCTGAACCAGTATAAACCTTCTATGTTCCTTTGCAATCCACCGAATTCACCCTCGCCAAGTAGCCCCATAGTTTTATTGCCGGTGCAAAGCATCGACAGTTGGCGCGCCAGGTAGGGGCCCGGCGAATTCCTCATCAGAAGATTCGATGGATTCAATCAACAAAGTCAACACAACAAGTTCTCCCCCGGAGATGCAATTACCTTCAGGAGCTTAGACTTCATTGCCGATCAATTCGGCAATCTCACCTTGGTTGAGGCAGATCCAATCTTGCCAGCCGAGGAACTAGCCGACATTGCACCAGTCGGCTCACAGGACGTCGCTATCTCCTTCCCCGACTTACTGCGGTAGTCCTTCACATCGCCAAGCATCGGGACAACCCTCTCCTTCGGCGTCCGACTTGCGCTAGGCCTCGAGCCAGCCCGGGTTGGGCCGAGAAGGGGAGAGGTCGTCAATCTCCCTCACAGCTCTGGCGACGCTGCGCATCAAAATCCCGCGCAGCAGACCCGATCTCTAGCAATTCAGTTTGGACACAGCCAAGCGCCGTTTCAGATTGGATCTAGAGAGGTCGGAGTCGTTCTCACTCCGATAAACTACTCGGAGTCCGACACTAAGTCGGATAGCGGTTCGAGCGGCAGCTCGGACTCTAATTCGGCAAGCTTCCTCCTCTCCCACGAGATCTTCATGGCTTCAACACCACCTTCCGAGGTACGCCGACAAGGACAAAGACAAGCCGACTCGGGTCCGGCTGACGACTTCCAAGATCCTCAAGCCGAGCTCAACCACATCTTCAGGGGGCCGCTCGCGTACGAGTCCAAGCGCAAACAGAAGCTTTCAGCGCACGACATCAACACGGTCTCTACGACAGACTCCCCCCAGTACCTGCGCTGGTCAGAGATGACCATCACCTTCAATCGCGCAGATCACCCAGATCGGGTTTCCCACCCGAGACTCTATCCACTCGTCCTGGACCCAGTCGTCAGAAATATCAGGCTGAAGAAAACCCTCATCGACGGAGGTAGTGCGCTCAATATCCTGTTCGCCAAGACTTTGGACGAGATGAAGATTCCTCGTTCAGAACTACGGCCGAGCACTGGGCCCTTCCACGGGATAATTCCTGGCCTGTCATCAACTCCACTCGGGCAGATAACCTTGCCGGTAACCTTCGGCACGCGGGATAACTTCCGCACGGCAAACGTCTGCTTCGAGATCGCCGACATCGAGACCGCATACCACGTGATACTCGGACGACTGGCACTCGCCAAATTCATGGCGATACCGCACTATACATACATGGTGCTGAAGATGCCTGGGCCAGCAGAAGTCCTCTCCCTTTGCAGCGACATCAAGCAAGCCTTTACCTACGACAAGGAGAGCTACGAAATGGCTCAATCACAAGAGGCGGCAGTCGGGCGCGATAGCATTCGGCAAGCCGCCACAACTGAAGTCGAGCAAGATCAAGTTCCGGCGAAAAAAGCAGCGAAGTCGGGAATTTCAGCGGACTCTGCCACGAAGAAGATCCCCCTGGACCCTTCCGACCCCTCCAAGACTGCTCTAGTCGGGACTGGACTCGACCGCAAATAGGAAGACGGGCTCGTCACCTTCCTCTAAGCCAACAAAAACATCTTCACGTGGAAACCGTCCGACATGCCGGGCGTACCAAGGGAGGTGATCGAGCACGCCCTAAACGTGAAGACAGACGCCAAGCCAGTCAAGCAATGACTGCGGCGCTTCGCTCAAGACCGCAAGGATGCTATTCGGGAGGAGCTTACCAAGCTCCTCATAGCCGGGTTCATCAAAGAGGTCTATCACCCGGATTGGCTGGCAAACCCAGTTCTGGTCCGGAAGAAAAAGGGTAAATGGCGCATGTGCGTCGACTACACTGACCTCAACAAAGCGTGCCCCAAGGACCATTTGGTCTTCCCCAGATAGATCAGGTGGTTGATTCCACGGCCGGGTGCGACCTACTCAGCTTTCTCGACTGTTACTCGGGATACCATCAAATCAGCCTGAGGGAGGAAGACTGCTTAAAGACATCTTTCATCACGCTGTTTGGAGCGTACTGCTACATCACAATGCCATTCGGTCTGAAGAATGCTAGAGCAACCTATCAACGGGCCATTCAGCGGTGTCTGCACACCTAGATCAGGTGCAACGTGGAAGCCTACGTCGACGACGTGGTGATCAAGACCAAGTCCAAAGAAGACCTCATCGCTGACCTGGAAAAAACCTTTCAAAACCTTCGAAGATTCAAGATGAAGTTGAACCCGGAAAAATGCGCCTTCGGTGTGCCATCTGGAAAGTTACTCGGCTTCATCGTCTCGCATCACGGCATCGAGGCCAACTCGGAGAAAGTCAACGCCATCAGGAACATGGCACCCCCGACTAACCTCAAAGACATCCAGAAGCTGACAGGCTGCATGGCGGCACTCAGCTGGTTTATTTCCCGACTGGGCGAACGGGTATGCCCATTTTCAAGCTCCTCAAAACGGCAGACAACTTCGAATGGACTCCGGAAGCCCAGCAAGCCTTCGAAGACTTCAAACAATTTCTCACATCACCTCCCGTGCTGGCGTCACCCATGCCCCAACAACCGCTAATGCTATATATCTGGCGGCAACCACTCAGGTAGTCAGCACGTATTGTGCGAGCGATCCGAACAGGGTCATATTCAGAAAATACAACGGCCAGTCTACTTTGTCAGTGAGGTCCTTGCCGACTCCAAAACGAGATATCCGCAGGTCCAGAAGCTGCTATATGGCCTACTCATCATAGTCCGGAAGCTGGTGCATTATTTTCAAGCACATCAAGTCACGGTGATCACAGCGTTCCCACTCGGGGATGTCCTTCATAATCGCGAGGCCACCGGCCGAATCGCTAAATGGGCACTCGAGTTGATGGCGTTCGACATCACCTTTCAGCCATGGACAGCAATTAAATCTCAAGCTCTAGCCGACTTCGTGGCCGAGTGGACAGAAGTTCAACTCCCAACACCAACAGCAAAGCTAGAGTACTGGACAATGTACTTTGACGGTTCTCTACGGATCGGTGGCGCCGGGGCCGGAGTCATATTGACGTCCCCCACTGGCGAAAAACTAAAGTACGTTCTACAAATCCACTTCCCGGCTTCCCACAACGTCGCCGAGTACGAGGCACTTGTTCACGGGCTCCGCATCGCTATATCACTCGGCATACGTCGACTGGTTGTGCACGGGGATTCTCAACTCGTGGTAAACTAAGTCATGAAAGACTGGACCTGTCTCGACGACACCATGGCGGCATACTGTCAGGAGGTCCGCAAGCTAGAAAACAAGTTCGACGGGCTGGAAATCACACATGTCCTGCGTCAATACAACGACGCGGCAGACGAGCTGGCAAACATGGGATCCAAGCGAGAAGCAGTTCCGACTGGAATCTTTGTCGAGCAACTTATGGAGCCATTAGTCAAGAAGAAACCGGCGCCGGAGCAGTCGGGAGGCGAGCCTACCCTGGCCACAGATGAGGTGCTGCACATATGTCAAGACTGGAGGACTCCTGTTGTCAAATTCCTCCTGGACGATGAACTCCCAGAAGATCGTAGTCAAGCCGAGTAGATCAAGCGTCGAAGCAAAAGCTTCCTACTAGTCGGAGAAGACTTGTACCGAAGGAGCGCATCTGGTGTCCTCATGCGCTGCGTCACCACCGAGGAGGGCAAGCAGATTCTGCATTCGATCCACTCTGGCATTTGTGGCAACCATGCTGCATCCAGGACGTTAGTCGGAATGGCTTACCGGCAGGGATTTTTCTGGCCCACAACAGTAACAGACGCCAAGGACATTGCTCGCAAGTGCGAGGGTTGCCAGTTCTACGCAAGACAAACAAATCTCCCAGCCCAGGAACTCCAAACTATCCCAATTTCTTGGCCATTCGCAGTATGGGGGCTCGACATGGTCGGCCCTTTCAAGAAAGCGCCAGGAGGGTTTACACATTTATTCGTCGCGGTGGATAAATTCACCAACTGGATTGAGGCTAAACCCGTTGCAACAATTACAGCGGCACGAGCAAAGGACTTCATGATGAGTATACTATACCGGTTTGGGGTCCCTAACCGCATCATCACCGACAACAGTACTCAGTTCGCGGGCGGCGTATTCCAAGACTTCTGCGAAGGTTTCGGCATCAAGATCTGCTACGCATCTGTGGCACACCCGTGGAGCAACGGGCAGGTCGAACGAGCCAACGGTATGGTCTTACAAGGCATCAAGGTCAGGATATTTGACCGACTACAGCCATACGCAGGCCGGTGGGTACAAGAACTCCCATCGGTTCTCTGGTCCCTCAAAACCATGGTTAGTTGGGCAACAGGGCAATCCCCTTTCTTCCTGGTCTACGGTGCCGAGGCTATGCTACCGACAGAGTTATAGTTCGGCTCTCCCCAAGTCTGGGCTTACTCAGAAGACATCTCCAACAATACCCGACTGGTCGAGTTAGATCAGTTGGAAGAAGTAAGAGACACCGCAACAATCCAGTCGGCAAGGTATCTTCAAGGCCTGCATCGCTACCACAACCGCAATGTCCGTGGCCGCGCCTTTTTGGTCGGGGATCTCGTTCTGAGGAAAATACAAACCACCAAAGATAGGCATAAACTATCCCCCATCTGGGAAGGGCCGTTCATTATAGCCGAGTCACGCGGCCAGCGCCTACCGACTGAAGACTGAAGACGCGTCCTCATCAACAACTCATAAACATAGAACAGCTACGTCTTTTCTATACTTGAGTTTTTATACTTTTTTCATGTGTACAGTTTCTCTGACTCACTACGCCGCTTGTATAAACCGAGTAGTGAGTCGGGGGCTGCATGTATATATGTGTTCTGTCAATAACATACGAGCTTATCTTACTTCAGTTACGAAGCCTTACTATGACTATCACCTTTGCCCGAGTACAGCTCCTTATGTTGAACATTTTTATTAAGTTCTGACAGACTAACTCGGCGCAGACTAAACGGTCAAGTAAAGCTAGTGACGACTGAGTAGCAAGCTTGGCGGCACTGCACACATATTTACACATGCTTTTTTACAAAAGTTTATACATATCGACTACATAACATGTTGCCCTCACAGACCCAGGTCTCGAGTAATTATTTCAGCAGTTGGCTTCGCCCGGGCAATCAACTCCAGCGCCTCCTCTGGCGTCGTCTTCTCGGCAAACCCCTCCCCGATGGCTTCGATATCTGCCCTTGGGTAGAGGACTTGGTCATCGCCAGGGTCTGGGCCACGCCGGCAATGACATGCTCATCCGAGTGCTTTTTCAAGGCACTCGGTGCATCCTCAAGACGCGCCTCTATCTGGGGGATTCTGCTGCAACTGGTTCCCACAGGCGGGATTTGAGGTCAAGGAGCCCTTCACGACCCGACGAGGCCTCCCGTGACTCCCTGATCACTCTTATCTCCTCAGTGTAGAACCGATACTAGCCTGGACATTGGCTCTCATGTCTGCCCCAGGTCTGCCGGCAAGTAAACTTGTCAGATTCGGCTACAGACGAATGACTACTGGATTGGCTAAGATCATGGTGGTCAGGACTTACTTTCGTAGTCGCCTCCCACCTGCCACGGTCTTCTCCAGTTCAGCCTTCTCCTTACCGAGCTTGACGACGCCCCTTCAACTCGGCCTCTCCCGGTCAAGCTCGGTGTTGCCTTTGTCAGTCGGCCTTGACTTTCTCAAGCTCGGCCTTGGCTTCTTCGGCCTCCTTCAGCTGCGACTCCCTCTCTGTTCGGGTCTTCAACTCCGCCTCGAGGGCTGCACGACAGATTAGCCAAGAGCTCAACCGTGCAGTCATGACATAACTGGCAGTCGGAACAACGCAGCTAGATGAATACATCGACGTTCGTCGGAAATATATTTGGGATTTACCTCTGATCTTTCCGGCTAGGGCCCAAGTCTCCTCCCTGAGTTGATCGGCACCACTCTTCAGCCAAGCCTCCCTCCCCGCATGACTCTCCTCCATTTTGGCCTTCAACGCCCGGAGCTGCTCCAATTCTGCGAGATGGGGAGCCACCTCGACCAAGATTTCTGTCATCGCCTCATTGTGGTCGACAAGCTTCTGCTCAGGATAAGAGATAATCAAAGACGGAGTCAGATGTCAAAACGAGAAGATTGCTAAAACTCTACCACAAGAATCATACCCCAACTCCCTTGGACCCACTGATAGCGGCGCAAAGCAAGCTTTCACCCTCTCTCCTCGCGACGACTTCATCAAGCCTGAAGCTCTTCACAGTCCCGTCAGGAGCCGTCCATGTAAATGTCCGGGGCATCACACGTGGAGGAGCTTCGATCCGAGGCAGGGGTGAGGGATCTCCGGCGGTGGCGATGATGACGACGACAACCACAACAGCGATGGGGTCCCGGCCTCCGCACCACCGTCCCCCGCGGCCTCGGGGACCGGCTCAGGGGATCCGGCGGCGGCCTCTGCAACGAGCGGCGCTTTAGGGGCTGGGGCCTCAACCTCAGTAGCTGCCTCTTGGTCGGGTGGCGGCGGCGACCCTACAGTCAGGACCACCTCGGTCTCCGTGACCGGCTGGCCACCGGCTCAGCAGGTGTTTCGCGGCCGCCGGCTCGGCTGGGGCAGGCTCTTCAAGGGGAGCGGTCGGATTGATCTCTTTGAGATCGATATCGGCCCGCTTCCTGCACGACGAAATAAGACATCAAGACACTACTCCAACACGCAAGAATTTCAGAAGACCCAGAGCAGCGCACCTCTTGGAGAACTTCAGCTTCCTGCCAGGCGACCCGGTCCCCGGCGGAGCGCTAGCTCAGGTAGTCGGCCCGGTCGGCGTCACAGTCGGCGGTGGCGCATCAGCCCGAGTCGGCTCTGATTCTGGTGAGGTCGCTTGGCGCCTCCGCCCTGGCGGTGTCTGCTCTAGCCGGCCCTCGTGGCGCTGCAGCCGGGCTCGACAACGTCGGCTCAAACCCGCAGGTCTCAACCTAGGACTTGATCGCCTGGGCGCCGCGGCAACGGCGTCCTTTATTTTCAGGCTTCCTGCCATAGCGCGCGCCGTCATGGCCCCCTCGCCCCGATACAAAATCGGCTTCTTCCCCGCTTTCTTGGAGTCGGGTTGGGCAGCAGAGGGACTCCTTGGCCTCTTCTGCGACGCAACGGCCGACAATGGGCGGGAGTCTTCATCGAACTCCACGCACCACTACAAGAGATTCAACAAGACGCATCATATATTGCCGGGGACTTAGATATCCGAGTCCGCAGGCATGCACTACAAAGGGAAGATGGATGTTACCTCGGACCAGGGCCAGCTGCGCCTATAAGACGCAATGCGTCTCTTCTTGTCTTCGGTTTCAATTACCCCACTGGAGAAGTATTCGAACAGGGTCTCTGTCACCTTCTGCTCATTGGCTGACTCCCGGCTGACCCGGTTAGGGTCATCTCTTCCCTGGTAATCCCAGCCGAATGCGCTCCTCAGCTTCAGGGGCTGGAACCGCCTGGCTACCCAGGGATCAGTCAGGCCGGCCTTCTTGAAGTTATCCAGCTTCGTCAGCAGTTGGTGAACTTGACCCATCTCTTCATACGTCGGGTCCGCTGACCAATTCAGCAAAACTACCGGTGGCAAGCTGGTGAATGGCCGCAAGGAGGGAGACAGATCGGCGCAATAAAACCACTCCCTATGCCAACCCTTCAAGGAGGATTTCAAGGGAAGATCAATATATGACTTTTTCCTGTCACTCCTCAACTGAAGACCAGCCCCCCAATTACGCTGATGTTATTTTTGGAGGGCTGAGGTTTAATATGGAACAAATGCCTAAAGAAGTTGAAATGGGGTTCCACACCCAAATAGCACTCGCACAGAGTGACAAAGATGGAGATCTGAAGAATTGAGTTGGGGTTCAAATGCACCAACTCCAGCCCAAAGAAGTCAAGGATGCAGCGGAAGAAATCAGAGGACGGAAGGCACAAGCCTCGATCGAAAAAAGAGGCGAAAAACTACCGTTTCACCAGGTCGGGGATTTGGGTTCGATCATCCCTAGCCGACCGCCAGCAAATCACCTCCTGGCCGGGCAGCTTCAGCTCGCTCTTCAGCCACTTTAGCTTCACCGAGCCGCAATCTGAAATTGGCCAAAACTCCCTGGCGCACCCGCAAGATCCGAAGCTTTCGGCATGACTGGAGGTGGTGAGATTTGGGGAAAAGCAAATCGGGGGCTTGGAACAAACGAAGTGGATTGGAATCGCCCGAGTTCGGGTGGGGAATAGCAGCAGCTAACCCTAGCCGGGCGGGAGGCGAAAAGTTGGGCGTGAAGGTGGAAGACGAAGCGATTGGCTGATTTGGGGAAGATGAAGGAATCTTTTTCTCTCTCCCTGCTTTTATAGAGCCGATGCCGACTAGATGGGCTTGGGCCTACACAGTCAGCACTAGGCCACCAAGATATGAGTTCTACAGTAGCATGCTCCATGTGGGCCGCCGTGGCTGAGTTGAAATTATAACGCTGGTGCTACCAACAGGAGCCGATGAGGTAAACAGATATGCTTCATGAGAGCCTTATTGCTAAACATATATGTTTGGGTATCTGTTTTATCCCCCAGGTCTCGAGGATATATCCTTACAAGGATCACAAGCTGGTCTTCATTAAAATTAGAGATGCAGGTATCTTTCTCGGGTACACCTAACCACGCCGTGGATTTATTTTCATAAAGTGGTACTCGGCCTACATGCGTGGCCATTAGTTGCTAGGAGCAACATTTTACCCGCTGACATGATGCGGAAGAGTCTCACTTTCGAGTAGTGCACTACTCGGGAGAGACTATAAATATCTTTTCCCGCTGACATGATGCGGAGGAGTCTAACTTTCGAGTGGGACGCCACTTGGAAAAGACTATAAACCCCCTTTTCCAGCTGACATGACGCTGAAGAGTCCCATATACGAGTAGCATCCTACTCGGCAAGACTATAAACACATATCCCGACTGACATGAAGTCGAAGAGTCCTACATACGAGTAGTCTCCTACTCGGCAAGACTATAAAGTTTATTCCAGTTGACATGATACCGAAGAGTCTCATATACCAGTAGTAATCTACTTGGGAAAGACTTCCAGGTTAAAGATCTTTGACTTTATGTTTAATTGTCTTCACAATTAAGCACAAAGTCGGGGGCTACACCTAATAGGTGCGCCTATTCGGTGCACACTATTCATATATCTCTATGAAGCCCTTCATAGCCTCGCTGCCAGCTGACATGAAGCAGGACTCGGAAGAAGACTTACTCAGACAAAGAGTACTCGGGAGCACTGCACTCGGGCAACCTTCACCGTGAAGGATGAGCACTCGGCATCAGCTGTGACTCAACTATGAAGGTCTCAGGGGCTACTGTGGAGGCCATGGGCCTCGGGTACCTCATTACCAGTATATGGGCCACTCGGATAGAGAATAGGCCAAACCATGTAATTAGAGATAAAATAGCACCCGGCAGGCTTAGTCTTGTATAATAAGGAAACATAGTCTTAGTCGGATAGGCCAAACCATGTAATTAGAGATCCTTATCATGTACCCCTGTCCCCTAGTATATAAAGGGAGGCAGGGCGCCCCTCAGGGCAGAGAACAACAACCACAACAAGATCATCGATCATCAAACACCTCAGAGGAATAACACCTCAACTGGACGTAGGGTATTACCTCACATCGAGGGCCTGAACCAGTATAAATCTTCTGTGTTCCTCTGCAATCCACCGGATTTACCTTCGCCGAGTAGCCCTATAGTTTTATTGCCGGTGCAAAGCATCGACGAACATCATCCAAAAATGACTCAAGAATTTGGTATCTCGATCTGAAACAATTATATTGTGCACTCCATGTAGATGAACGATATTTCTGAAAAACAAATCAGCAACTTTGGTAGTATCGTCGCTCTTATGACAAGGAATAAAATGGGCCATTTTGAAAAATCTATCAACAACAACAAATACACTATCCCTCCCCCTCTTTGTCCTAGGCAATCCTAAAATAAAATCCATAGAAATGTCTTCCCAAGGAGCACTAGGGACCGGAGAGGCATATAAAGACTATGTGGATTAAGACGGGACTTAGCTTTGTTACAAGTGCTACATCGTGCAACGTATTGTTTAACATCACGCCACATTTTCGGCCAAAAGAAGTGAGTGGCCAGCACATCCTCCGTCTTCTTCACTCCAAAATGTCCCATCAATCCACCTCCATGCGCTTCCTGCAAAAACAAAAGACGAACAGAGCTTGCCTAACTCTATGATTTTCAGGAACTAAATGGGAATTAAATTTCTGCTCTACGGTCATCTCCCAATCCAAATAAGCTTCAGGGTCATATTTTCCAGAAAATGAAGGCAAAATGGGAGAAGCGGATGTAAAATTTTCTGCAGATATAAAATTTACCCGATTTCGAGTCCGTATGCGAAAGATATAGCTGTTTTAAGAAAGGTAGCACGAACTAGGGTTTCGCGGCTCAACCCTATTGCTCCGGCTAGAGTATAAGTGCCAATAGGTCAAGTGGGGCTGACAAGGAGGTTAGCAATGCAGGGCGATTGACACAAGGCGGCTTGCGACCTATCTAAAAAGGCTTGCGAAAGCGAGTTAAAAGCTCAAGGCGGCTTCCTGATGAGAACATCACTCCTTCGGATACACCCGCTGACCCTCCAACCGTTATGCAAGGTCCAATGATCCGACCTCGAATGCGACAATTAAATCTAGAGGTGAGCTCGTTCTTAAGCGATTCTTTTTATAGTTTTGAGAATAGATTGCTACCTAATGATGTTATCTTGCTTAGGAACATTGGAGAGGATCATGAAGTACTTGGAGAGAGGTGTGGAGGCAGAGAAGAACAGCAAGGACACCGAAGACAAGCCGGAGACCCAGTCCAACTCGAGTTCAAGTCTGCCTCGGCCTTCAGGACCAGCCTGCACTAAAATGGACGCCTAGGATGCATACGGACTCCGTTTTCGACGATCCACATATGCATGGAAAGATAATTTCATAAGCTAACCAATGGCTTTGGTTTGACATCCAAATTCAACCGGAGTCAACGGGAATCGTCGAAACAAGTCAGCATCCAGAATCTACCAGGGTGCTGCGTCACCGTCTTTTGGTCTGTTGGGCCGTGTATCGTCTTAGAGGCCGTTAGAGGGCGCGTCTAGGGGATGTGACGACCCTTAGACTATATATTCAGTAGCCGCCGCCCATATTAGGTTTGGGTTTTGCTTTAGATCAATCTGTCTTCGAACAGTCGCCGTCATCGGTTGTGAAACTCCAACTTCAAGTGCTTAATCATTCATTTGCAATTGTCACTTTAATTGAGTTGCGTACTTTCGGGTTCTTGCTTGTGTTCTTCGTTTCGCAGGCAGGAATTAGCCTTGTTGGCGAGGTCAACCGGATTTGACTCAAACCCTTAATTTCCTAAACCCAATTACAATTTTCCAAATTAAATCTCCTCTCTCTGTATCAAAATCGGTATTCATATAGTAATCGGAGACTTCCTGCTGCCGGCTGCTGCTACAATACTATGGCTACTGTAGCAAAGCGCCAATCCGACTCGGCCGTGGGCCTGTCGCTGCATGGGCCGACGGCCTACATGCCGAGCTGCTGCTGCCGAACAGAACCAGCGATCCATGCTGCCTCTTGCCTTCCTCCATGGGCTAATGCCAGCACACACATATACATGTATGCAGCCAGTAATTGCATCGCACACATATAAATGCATACTACAGTACCCAGCCAAAGCACTGTAGCAACGAATACTTGCTCCATCCCTTCTTTCAATTTAACTCTGAATTTCTCCACGATTTTTCTAGCGTTTGCACACCTAATTCATGAAGCCTATTGCGATGAGCTCCCACACGGTGTCCATTCACCATGTGCCATTTTGTGTCCATCCTTGTCACTCAGCATTCTTGATCGTTCTGGATCTCAACTCCTCCCTGAGTTTTGTCCTAATCCTACCGTTGACCGATGTTGATCTTAAGACAACTGACTTTAGTCCAACCTTGTCACATGGCATCCCGACCGTGCTAGACCTTGGCTCCTCCCTGAGCGTAGTCCCGGTCCTCACCATTGACCAAGGTTAGACCTCAGGTCACCTGCACATAAATAGACAAAACAACCGTTTCTGGGCACAGATATCGCAACCTGACCCACATTAGTTACACACACTCACAACAACATCCACATATATTTTCAGACCAAAGTTCATTAAATAAATCATTCGCAAAGCCAATTGTTCATCACAAAATATTAATCATGACAATGATTCTACAGTTTATAACCAGAGGAGTCGTGGTGCTAAGGTTATAGGGATCGGGTCTGTTGATCTGAAGCCGGATCGGTGTGTCGCATTCCACCAAAATGATAGTTATCTCTACCTGACGGAAAATCGGAACCCCCGTCCCCCATCAGTGGTATCAGAGCTTTAGGTATACCGTCAGGTTCACATCTTACCCATAATTGAGTGTTTTGCCTTCGTCCCATAGTCCACTGCCATACTCGTTTTTCCTGTCCTACAACCATCCGCGTCATAGCCTTTGCATTTTTCAGTCTCAGAGTCCGTCGTGTTGAGTTTGTGTCCTAAGTCGAGGTCTTGTTGCTGGTTAGATTGTGTTCGAGTCCAGTTCGTGTGTTTTCCCCCACTGTTTCTATCAAACCCTAGCCGCCTACGCCAACTTTCCGCACTTTCTTTCCATTTTGTCCTTTAATTCGGAGTCCGTTCGTAAAACATGCATAACTTTCGCATACGAACTCCGTTTTTAGCAAACCATATATGTTTCCGAATCAGAAAAAATTTCACATCCGTCTGTCCCCGCCTTTGGGGGGTTAGCTGAATTTATTTTTCCATAAAACAGCCTGGAAGATCGTCTTTCTGAGCCCGCAAGCTTTTTCCAAATTTTGGGCGCATCTTCTGAAAACTCCATAGGCCACGTCTTTCACTTGTTTGAGCTCAAATTTTCTGTGGTTACTTCTTGTGTGCTCCTAAGGCAAAAAGAAATATCAAAAAAAATAAAAAGAAAAAGTTAAATTTTCCCAAAAAAACAAAGACAGCCCAAAAAAGAGAAAAAAAGAGGGGCAAAAGAGGAACAATATTTAGAGGAGCACATAGAGAACACCAAGTGACTATGTTAGCGTGCTGTCTTGTGCCTTGATTCTATACTCTGCTGCTCATCATCCTGTTTTCCACCACCTTGTTGTCACACACCTGTACTTGGAACACCTTTAGGCCAGCAACGAGAACAGGTATTTGATATAATCAGCATGCTATCTGTTACTAACTGTGTGCCACATGTACATATTTTTTCTCCTTGTGTGCCTTCCAAGCTCCACATATTCTTCAATCAACAGAAAAAGATCCTTGCAATCTCGGTGCCACTTCCTCACAGGTATCATGAACCGGCCGTCGGTTGTACCATCCACTGCTTGCGTTGGTAAGAACTTGGTAAGAACTCGATAAGACGTGATGAGGTGTGATTCCACTGGCCCATAAATAGTTGATAGGGATTTTTTTTATTGATAACTAACCATGCCAAACGACGAGCCTGCTTTGAAAAGTGACTTGCAGGACCTGAAGGAGCAGATGCTAGCAGAGGTGCCAAGCTAACGGATGCATCAGAACGCCATGAAGGACGTCAGCCATTCGCTGAGAGCGTCACAGGCGAGTGTCCACACTGGCCGGGAAGTTCAACAGCTTGAGGCCAACCCTCCAAAGACCAACGATGACAACAAGGACGAGATGACGACGTGATCCTCGACGAGGTGTGTCTACGGTGACGATGGTCTAGTTGATGCGAGGGCGACACGCGAGAACACTCTGCGTCGAAGGCTTCACCGCAATCGTACAGGTATGGAGTAATGGAAATCAGCGTAATCATGTAATGTTAATAATGATGATCCTTATGCTAAAATAAAATTTACCATACCACCTTTTATGGAAATATGATGCTGAGGAATATCTTGATTGGGAGATGACAGTAGAACAAAATTTGGTTCCCACCTTGTACCTGATCAACATAAGGTTAGACAAGCTACTAGTGAATTTAAAGATTTTGGTATAATCTGGTGTAAGAACTAGCTACTTTGCATCTACAACCTGAGTCATGGGATAGGCTAAAAGAAGCAAGCGTATCGCTTTATTCCTCCTTCTTATAAACGTGATTTGCGTAAGAAATTGTAGCGCTTAGATTAGGGAAATATGTCTGTCCAGAATATTATGCAGAGCTGCAAAAGGCATGATACGTTGTGGGTAGTAGAGGATCCGGAGGATAAAGTGTGTCGTTTTTTATGGTGGATTGAGCGGAAATTCAGGATATTGTTGATTATAAAGAATTTACTACTACCAACCGTTTGTTCCAGCTTGCTATGCCTGCAAAAAAAAGAATTGCAGGACAACAACAAAGGAGCCGGAGCAGCAACTTTAGCAGCTCCTTCACGCCCAGACGATGACGACGACACACCAACGAAACCGCTCCCTTCATCGGTGCTCGTCCTCCACCACCACGAGCACACGTCTTCAGCTCCTTCACCTCAGCCGCACGTACCATGGAATCTGGTAAGACTCGTTTGCAGGAGCCGGACAAGAGTGCTCATCTGTGGCTTCCACCGGTGCTCTTCTTCCATCAATGCCACCGCTGCCATACTTGTCACGTGCAGAAGGATTGGCTAGCAAACGGGCATACATTGCTACAGAAGATGGAGCTACATTAGCACGTCTGATGTAGAGGAAGATATGTTTGATGAAGCTGCCTTGGACGATGATCATGGTGGAGATGGCCTTTCTTTGAGCATAGATGACGCAGAAACCATCGAGCCATCATTGTACAGCGATTCTCAGTACACAGATGAGGAAGCAGAAAAGCTGCAACGCCACAACTTGTTTCAGATTTTATCGTCATTAAGAATCGCGCACGAGTCATCATTGACGGAGGAAGCTCAACAACTGGTGAGTTCTGATTTGGTCAAGAAGCTTGAATTGACCACGCGGCCACATCCACATCCGTACCATATTCAGTGGCTCAATGACTCGGGTAAGCAAAGGTAACACAAGCAGCCCGGGTGCATTTTTCCCTTGGTACATACTCTGATTTTGTAGATTGTGATGTGGTACCGATGCAAGCTTCTCTCTCTTATTGGGTCGTCCATGGGAGTTTGATAATGATGCACACACCATGAAGAAGTAATAAATCACACTTATGCATAAGGGGCAAAAAATTACTTTGCTACCTATGACCCCTGCACAAATTGTACAAGCTGATAGAGAGAGAGTTGCTAGTGAAACTAAACAAGTTGATGCTAAGCCTGAAAAACAGCAAGCAATTAAATTGAAAAATCCTGTTATGCTTGCCACTAAAACTGATCTTGCAGAGATTAATGATGTTGCTATGCTTTGATATGCAAAGATGCTTTATTTTCCACTGATGAATAGCTAGCACTTTGCCACCTTCTGTCACTAACCTTTTGCAGGAATATAGTACGTGTTTCCCACTGAGCTACCTCCAGGACTTCCACCCATTCGAGGATTGAGCACCAGATGACTTGATTCCTGGAGTGAGTCTGCCAAATCGAGCTGCCTACAGAGCCAAACCCTGAGGAGACTAAGGAGATTCAACGCCAAGTCCAAGACCTTTGGACCGGTATGTACGTGAGAGCCTAGCCCTTGTGCTGTCCTAGTTATTTGGTTCCAAAAAAAGATGGCAGTTGGCGCATGTTTGTAGATTGTAGAGCCATTAACAATATCACAATAAGGTACCGTCATCCTATCCCTAGGCTAGACGACATGCTTGATGAGTTAAGTGGTTCTATAATTTTCTCTAAATGCTTAAGAAGTGGATACCACCAAATAAGAATGAAATTAGAGATGAATGGAAAACTGCTTTTAAAAACCAAGTTCGGCTTATATGAGTGTTAGTAATGCTTGTTTTAACTAATGCACCTAGCACTTTCATGCGTTTAATGAATGAGGTTTTAGTTCTTTCATTGAAAAATTGTGTTTATTTATGATATCTTGATATACAGCAAGTCTTTAATTGAACATCTTAATCATCTACGTGCTGTTTTTGATGCTTTGCGTCTGCACGTTATTTGGTAACCTTGAGAAGTGCACTTTTTGCACCGAACGAGTATCTTTCTTGCTATGTTGACCTCGCAGGAATTGAGTAGATGAGCCAAGGTGCACGCTATACAGAGCTGGCCAACGCCCACCACAGTGACACAAGTGCGAAGCTTTCATGGACTTGCAGGATTTTACCGCCGCTTTGAAGGATTTCAGCACCATTGCAGCCCCATTGAACGAGTTGACAAAGAAGGCATGGGCGTTTCATTGGGGAGAAGAACAAGAGTGTCCTTTGCTCTCTGAAGACAAACTTACTCACCGCGCCATTGTACAACTTCCTGATTTGGTAAGACTTTGAGCTTGAATGTGATGCTATGGGATTGGCATTGGGCGTCCTGATGCAAGAGTAAACCCATTGCTACTTTAGTGAGAAATTAAATGGCATATGCTCAATTATTCCACGTATGATAAAGAAGTATGCTCTGTTCTTCATTAGAAACGTGGCAACATTATTATGCCTAAAAATTTGTATTCACTCTGATCATGAATTATTAAAACAATATTTAGAAGTCAAAACAAACTGCATCGTAACATGCTAAGTGGGTTGAATTATTGAATCTTTCTTTATGTCATCAAACACCAAGAAAGGAAGGGATAACATTATTGCTGATGCTTGTCTAGACATATACTACTGTCCCAACTTGATTGTCGTATATTGGGCTTGAAACAATTAAAGAACAGTATGCTAATGATGATGACTTTAAAGATGTGATGGCGAATTTACAGAGGGGCGACATGGAACAAATATGTGATAACATGATGGTTTTGTAAAGCTAACCGCCTATGCATTCCAGCTGGTCCGTTCGTTCTTATTTACAGAGGCACATGGAGAGGATTGATGGGCATTTTGTGCCAAGAAGACGGAGGAGGTGCTGGCCAACCACTTCTTTTGGCCAAGATGAGACGAATGTAGAGCAGTTCGTGGCTCGTTGCGCCACATGTCAAAAAGCTAAGTCGCGTGGAACCCACATGTTTGTATATCCTCTTCCTATTCCTGCATAAAAGCGATGATGCTGTTCATGTTGCTGACCTATTCTTTCAAAAATCGTTTGCTTGCATGGTATGCCGTCTACTATGTTTCAATCGCGATGCAAAATTCTTGAGTCATTTTTGCCGCACTTTGGAATAAATTGGGACAAATTGCTGTTTTCTACAACTTGTCATCCCCAAACCGATGGACAAACTGAGGTAGTGAATCGCACCTTGTCCACCATATAGAGCAATCTTGAAGACAATTGAAGGTTGTGGAAGAGTGTTCCGCATGTGAGTTGCATATAAACAGCGAACACTCCACCACCCAAGGTAAGTCCATTCCAGTAGTGTATGGATTTAACCCCCGTGCTCCTATTGATCTTTTCCTACCTACCACTGAAGAACACATAATGATGCTAAAGAGCGCACTGAGTATCTAAAATTGCATGAAACCACTAAGGCAAATATTGAAAAGATGAATGAAATATAGAATCTGTATAGATAAAAAAGTTAAACTGAACCGGTGATTTGTTTGGTGCACTTGAGAAAAATAATCCTAGAGTTGCGAAAGTCCAAATAATGCCAAGAGCTGCTGTCCTTTAAGATAATTGAGAAAAAAATGACACATGCATAAAAACTTGAGTGCCACCTGAGTTGGGTTAGTCCTACATTAACATTGCAGACTTAAGCCATACTTGGAGAAGAAATGACTGAGTCAGAATGACTCCACTTCAAGAGGGGAGATTGATAAAGACATCACTCCTTCGGATACACCCGTTGACCCTCCAACCGTTATGCAAGTCCAATGACCTGACTCGAATGCGACAATTAAATTTAGAGTGAGCTCGTCTTAAACGATCCTTTTCATAGTTTTGAGAATAGATGCACCTAAATTTTATCTTGCTTAGGAACATTAGAGGTCATGAATACTTGGAGAGAGTGTGGAGGTGGAGAGAACAGCAAATGACACCCAAGACAAGCCGGTAGGCCCAGTCCAACCTCGAGCTACGAGTCTAGCCTCGCTCAGGACCAGCCTGCAGTAAAAACGATGCCCAGATGCATAACGACTCCGTTTCGCGACGCATCCCATATGCAGGAAAGATAATTTCATAAGCAACCAATGTTAGTTGACATCCAAATATTCCACCGGCAGTCAATGGAAATTGTCGAACAAGTCAGCGTCCAGAATCTGCCAGGTCTACGTCACCGTCTTTTGGTTATCTCTCTCTTGCCGTGATCACCCTTTAGACCGAGAGGTCTCAGACTTGATACCCTAGACATATAATCAAATTAGCACTTCCATATATTGGTTTGCTTAGACATCTTCTTCGAAACAGCCCGTCATCGTGTAAACCCCAACTCAAGGCTTAATCATCATCCAATCCACATTAATTGCAGTTGCTACTTTCGTTCTGCTGTTCTTCGTTTCGAGAGCAGAGTACCTCTTCAAGTCAACCAATTTTGACACGGTATAACCAGAGATCCTTCAAGGTCAGGATCGCTTATCTGAAGCCGATCGGTGTGCGCTTCACCCAACGTATATCTCTACCTGACAGAATCTCACCCCCATCCCCCATCACAGTCCAAATATCGAGTAACTCGACTCCAAGGCACTCTCGTGCAAGCAACAACTAACTAAACCACAAACACGCTCTAAACCAATCGACCACAAAACTGACCTAGACACAAGCTCAACAAAGCCGAAACGCAAAAAAAGTTGCAAGGCACAAATTGACAGATAAACCTACACTACGAAAACACTGGTAATAAATTGGTTCGACTCCTAGTAAGGAAAACAAAACTTAATAAAGAAAACACATAACCTATCGTCCACCAGGATTCATAATACACTTGATCGCGTCTCAATCTCTCTATAGGTCCAATTTGCGACGTGAAACTTCACGTTGGAGCTCTCCATCAGCGAAGTCACCTCGCAAACCGCGACACCCACACTCTATTTACACCACTCTACTATCAACCTCACACGAAGTTTTATCCTGCAACAATCGAAGAAACTGACAAAAAAGAGACGCAATCTGAATGCAGAATCGCTCTCTG